>CAAKHG010027210.1:0-15055 GCA_901007715.1 Dactylopterus volitans | reverse complement strand
GGAGTGTGGGTGGCGAGGGGGGGCTGGAGGGAGTGTGTGTGTGTGTGTGTGTGTGTGTGTGTGTGTGTGTGTGTGTGTGCGCGCGCGTCCTACTTGAGACAGCAGGTAGAGGGACACTTGCGGGTTGATTTTTCGCTCTTCAGACTACAACAGACAAACAGAAAAAACAGTCACGGCACATTTGCAAATGTTGCTGGGTGTTACTTGTATATTAAGTGTGTTGTAATACTTTGACCACCCTCATGCATGTGAGCAGGAGGATCCAAATATTCATCATTTTATCCTATCTAGATGCTTTTGTGTCGGTCTCGGTGACCTTGCCCTGTGCTCTCATGGCATTTTTTCCACTACGTGGTACTGACTCTCCTCTCTTCTCCTCTCCTTCGGTAGAGTAGCTTAGGGTCGGTTCCATGTAGTGGAAAAGTGCCCTAAGACCCCTGATTCTAATGGGTTCATCATGGAGTCAGAGTGGATGTCTGAAGGAACCACCTTGAGGAGGACAGAAGCATTGAAGTGGATAAACTGTTGTGGCCCTACATAGGCTAAAATGTTCAGCAGTTAAATGAAACCACAAAAACAAGATCATGATCTGTATAGTAAAAAAAAATAAAAAACATACCCATGCATAACTATTCATGACCGATGATTGTCGGAGACACAGATGTTACACAGCACAGGCAGTTACGCTGGCAGTGAAATGACGTCAGGGATCAACTCACAGTCTCGGGGCTGACTAAAGAGTAGACGTAGAGGGGCAGGAAGAGGCGGTTGAGGAGATGGTCGGTCAAAACGTCATTGAGAAACTCGCAGTTGATGATGAGGATGTCGTTCAGGTAGTGGAGGTGGTCCAGATGTTCGGCTACCAAGTCGCTTAACTTTCCTCGGTTCTTATGCCTGGCGAACAGACAGCAGACAGACTGCGATGACATTATGACGATGGAAGTGGTCAGTGTGGTCACAGTTATGAGCCTTCTGCAGAGTATTTTAACCCATGTCCCGGGAACATTTTCTAAAAGAATCTGCATCAGCAAACATGGTGAACCTTCAGGGGATCATCATGCTACATTTCACTATTCATGCTTGTTGTATCAAATGGTTCCTAAGAACACTTCAAATAAGGGCAGCGAAATTATGGTACAATGAAATGGACACAACTTATGTTGATAAACTATGGACATTCCTGACCCCTGGAGGCAATACTGAGAATGACAGCAGATAAGGACTGAATGCACTTACTCCTCATCTGTCTGCACACACTTGTCCAGCTCAATGACATGACTGCCAATAAACCAGACCAGGTTGCTGAAATATGGCACTGCCGTCTTATCTCGGATGTAGTGCAGCATGTGCTGGTTGTCCACTGGAGAGAGGAAGGGCGAGAGGACGAGTGGGTACAACACGCACGCACGCACGCACGCACGCACGCACGCACAAACGCACGCACAAACGCACGCACGCACGCACGCACAAACACACGCAAACACTCTTGTGACTGCAAAGAATTACCAGTTGACAGTGACACTTAAAGCATGATTTCAAAAACAAACAAAAAACTGATCGGAAGCATTCAAATTAAGATGCAAATTAAGGAAATGAACCAACCACCTGAAACAAAATTAAGCACACAAACCGGTCAGTATTAATATAAACAGGGAGCGCTGTTGGAGACGGGTAAAACGGAAAGTCATGGTGGGACTGGAGCTACTGAACTGGTGCTCACCAAAGTCAGGCCAGATTCAAGCCAGGCCTGAGCCAGACCCGGGCCAGAGCCAGGCCTGAGACAGACCAGACCCAGACCTGAGTCAGATCCAGGCCCAAACCAGAGCCAGGCCAGAGCCAGAGCCAGAGCCAGAGCCAGATCTGACCCAAGCCAGAGGCAGACCTAAGTCAGAGCCAGGCCTGAGCCAGAGCCAGGCCAGAGCCAGACAAGAGCCAGACCAGAACCAGACCTCAGCCAGACCAGAGCTAAACCAGAGCCAAACCAGAACCAGACCTGAGCCAAACCTGGTCCAGATTTAGATTCACTTTTGCATTTCTAGTGATAAGCCACGACACTGGTGCACTTTACAAAACCGTCTGTGTGTAAAAGGTAGATTAAGAGTAATAAAACCTGTCATATCCAGATAGGCGGGAGGTAGAATTTGTTGTTTTCATGAGGGGACAAAGTCAAATGGCAGGTGGAGTTCCTTTTTCAGGAAAGGTGGAGCAAAAAAAGATTTTTTTTTCAGATATTATATCAATGTTCACTGTCAGTACAATTAAATGGAGAACTATAGAAAAAACAAAAAGCAAACAGATTTCTGCATTTTTTTTATCAGTCACAGGAACTGCCTGAGTGCCAGTTCAGGATTTAGTGACTGACAGCTGGCATGACATGACCAACATCCTAATCTTTACACATGTAGTCACCCAAACTCAAATTAGAGTCGACAGTCATTTCACGACGTCGAGCCACTCAACCCACACAGGCCACCTAAGTGACACAAATGAGAAATTCTTAGCAAAAGCAAACTCAGGATTCCTATTAGAGCGTAAAACAAAGACATCACAGCACAGGGCGCTGCTCATCCAGACTGTCATTCCAGCATAGAGGACCAGCTGAGAGGTGATGCAGAGGGAGTGAAGAAAACGGTCAGATCCATCACCAAAGTAACAGCCAATGGAAATTAAAGTCTGTGGAGCAACCGACCCAACTGAGAATGGAATTAAGAGGACGTGTACCAATGTAGGCGGGTGATGCAGAGTGAGTTACAAGAACAGACATTGCAAGGACATTCACACCGCTGCATTTACAACAAATACACCATAAGGGGGCTGGGTATCAATTTAACGGTGACATATGTTGTGTCATGATCTTAAACTTTTGGAATCATTTTAAATTCAAAGCCTCAAATCAAAGCCGCTCTACAAGTCTGTTACGTGTTTCTCGGATACCCAGCCCCGAGAAAAAGACTGAATGAATGGAACCAACTTACATGAGACTGGAGTTAGGCAGATGGGGCGCGCAGAGGAGGGGAGGGGGAGGAGGAGAGAGACAAGAAGAGGAGGAGTCGGAGGAGTGGTGGTTGAAGAGGAGGCGGAGGAGGAGGAGGGAGAGGGGGAAACAAACACAGGGTTAATGTGAGTAAAGGGGCAGCGGTGGACGGGCAGCGCTCGCTAGGTACCCGGCAGGTTCTACTCCATACAAACTGCAAACAGTATCATGCCAAGACAATGTGTTATCCACACATTTCAGTACCTGACTAAGCTTGTTTTCTAGTGCGGTCAAAATTAACAGGTTTTTAATGTGTTAAAAAGACATTCACGCAATTAACGCGGCTCCCAAAGATTATCATTAGAAGATGAAGGGCGCAGCTGCTCTTCATGTTTTTTCCAGTGGTGTCGACCAATGACGACCAAGGACGAAACTAAAACCAGGAGGAGAGAATGACCGGCGAGCTGTGAGGGACGCGAGCCTCACCAAAGCCATCTGGCTGAGGATGGACGAGGGCGAGGTCGGAGTTTTAGGAGGAAAGTTTACTTGTAAAAGGTCGCCCAAGGGACGTTTGGAGGAAACTAAGTAACCTCCACAGTTTGCAAAGACCAATTTAACCACCACAGAAGAAGAAATTCCACACTGACCAATCACCTCAAAGCAACACACACGACCCAAACTTTGGCCACGAGGCCACGACAGGCGACATCACAGCATGTGGTGCTTGTGGACCAATAACCAAACCTCAGTAAAAGGAACACTTTGGCTGATTAGACGGCTAAAAACTGCTGACCAATCAACAGCGGAGAAGATGACAACAGAGAAATCATTAACTATTAAATAGCCATTATTACAAGCTTTAGTCTGAAGAAGAAAAGTGATTCATCTTAATTGATCAAATCAAATTCTGTGAATACTTAAGGTTTTTATTTGAATTGATCCACAGCACTACTTTTTCCATTTTAAAACTTCAAAAAGAGCTGCAAAGCTGCTGCGTCATTTCATGCTTGGTGCAAATCATTTTCTCGAATAACATTTCTTGCAGTGCACGTCCGGAGGGAATCGACTGCTAGCAGCCAATAGTGACATGAAGAAGAAAGAAAACAGTGCCTCATGCAATCACTTCAAAAAAAAAGGAAAAAGGAAATTTCTTTTAACCTTCCTGCAACACGAAACTGTAGGTTTTGCTTTTTAAAATCACACTACCATGAATTGTTGGCATTACAGCAGTGGAGACGACTGCATACGAAGCTACGGATGTTGTGTGTCATCAGTAGCAGCATTTAACTGATGCTTCCCTCCCTCACGGATTCCTGTAGCCAATGAGCAGCTCAGCAACGATGCGTCGCTGCTGGCGGCGATGACGCGAGAAAGCCGGAGAGTGTCACATGCAGGACAAGACACGGGTCCGGGGCGTGGGGGGGCGGACGGACGGACGGACAGCCACAGCTAACATGTTGCTCTGCAGAATGTTGAGGCAATGCTATGTTACAGTGTGTGCAGTCAATGTAGACGTGATGTGTGGAGAAGAGACACAACCCGCCTGCCCCAGAGTGAAAGCCACCAGCTGAGGGAAATGCAGCCGCTCTGGAAGCCGCGCTGCGGCACTCGTGCACCGTCTGTTATTATTTGCCAGTTGAGACCAGATTAATCTCTGACTAATGCAAACTGATAATCAAATTTACAATTTTAAATCCCATCCTGTCCACTGCCATTTTGTGTATAATTTAATCTAATTTCATCTCATAAATTCTCTGCATCTCCAGGATTTCTTGAGCATTAAAGTTAAGAATGACTGAGACTTGCAGCTTTGATTTGGGTGATAAATTCTTCAGTTGTGCAATTGAAGCCTCGTTTATGACTGCATATGCTGCACATTATAACTGAAAGAAGAAAAAACACGTTTAATTTATCAGATATTAATCACATGAACTGACACAATGATAAATGTATCAAATGTGAGGAAGTTGCACTCATAATTTGAGTAAAACTATTAATTTGTCCTCATAGTCAACAATCACACAGCTGAACAGTCTCACGCAGCTGCTAGTTACAGCCTGACGTTAGTGGCTGTGGATGTTCCTGCTGCAGCTTTTGCTATCTAAAATGTTACTGGAGCACATGTCCAATCTAACGGCTCGTGACAATTCTGTAACAAAAGCACCACACGCCATAATCAGCCCACCGATGAATGTATCGCTGCTCTCTGGTCTCTTCTGGAATAAATATGAAACACTTCTGTTGCTTTATGTGACGACATGAGTGTCATGCCTGCAATGTAGCATTTAGCTGAGCTGAGATTCACCTCGAGTCCTGTGACGGTTGGCAGGTTAATTTGGAAAAACTTAACGAAACACTTTTAAAATGGTGCCTTCAAGATGTCTAATAACTTACTGGAGCCAGATTTTTACACTAAAATGATGACAACAATGCATCAGTTAAAAGTGTGTGTTAGCTTTACCTGCTAGCCAAGCTCATGCACCAGAAGCAGCAGCAAGAGAGGCTGTATGCAGTCCCAGCATCCCATGAAGGTACTGTACGTGTGCGCGTGTGTGTGTGTGTGTGCGCGCGCACGTGCAATATGCACGCGGTTAGCATGTGCGCATGCGTGTCGGGTGGACTCACCTTTGTAGACGTTGAGCGTGATGGTGCGGACTGCGATGCGGACCATGCTTTCAGGGTGGTTGAAAAACTTAATGGCCTCGGTGTACAGGGCAAAGTCATTAGTGTGCTGTGTGTGGGAGACAGAGAGAGCGCCGGTGAGCAAGGCACGGCACTGCACCGCCACGCTCAGGCCACAATGATCAGAGAGAGAGAGAGAGTGTGTATCACATTTTGACAGGAATAAAATGCCTGATGTTCAATAATTTATGCTCTAAAAATGTATCCTTTAACTGAAAGGATGCTTTTACAGATAATGTTGGACACAAGAGTTACTAAGACAAATAAGACAGCACGATGCCACTGAGATGAATTAGGTTACACGCAGAGGTACCTTTAAAGCACCTCACATATTTGACTATGAATCTGCGGGTTTTAGAATGTTTTTCAAAATCCATCTTTTAGGCCCGTTTTGTTTACATTTCATATCAACATTAAACCTGAACAGCGCTCACGTTTTGGGTGCATTAAACACATCGCCAACCATGACGCACAGCACAGTGTGTTTTTACTCATACACTTGCAAAAGGTGGAGCTTCTAAATTAATAGAAATTTTACTGAATACAATGTAGCAGTGATTTTAATTATGTTAGTAAAGAATGTGAATCAGAAATACTTTATCAATCCCGGAGGAAATCGCATACAAATTAGTGTATGCATTAGTAGTTAGTACATTTGTAAATTGACCGGCCGTCTCTCTCTGTGCCCGACTCCTCATTTACTGCGACCTCCAGCCAATCACACGCGAGATCACAGCAAATGAAGAGCGCTGACCCGCGACCCCAAATCCAAACCACAGGTGTGTCCGTCCTCTGGACTTTAACATGATGCTCTGGTAGATCGGACGGGGAGAGGAGAGCAAACTGTGTGCCTGTCCAATGGCGCCCTCTAGAGGAGATTAGGCTAATATTCAACACTGTCAACTCTACATCCAGGGCTGAGTCTTGCTTTGCTCACCAAGTGGATAACTTTTAGAACTTCATAAGTTTCATCAATGAGCAGCAACTGGAAGTAAAACGTGAAACGCCCAAATCGGGGCGATTCTGTTGTTCCCCCACAAACGCAGCTGCTCTCAGATATTCACATGCACGTCTGGTTTGGGCTTCATGGCTCTGCAACCATCCACAGTGCACCAATAACTTTCCCCAGCACACACAGGCCAGCAGAGGCACGGCAGACACTGCTGGACCACTGAAGGGACCATGAAAGTCACTCGGGTGTGGACACTTCTTCTTTTGTGTCACCGCTCATTAAACACACACACAAGCAAGAGAAAGAAGATCTTGTGAGCACAGAGGCCATTTCTGACATGATGCTTCAGTATTGACTGTTAGTGTGTGTTTAGGCTGTGAGGCAGAGAAACTGACATGAGCAGAAGCTGCTGCTGTGATCCGTCTGCGCAGGAAGCCGAGGCTTTGATGGAGGAAGTGTGACCAATGAAGAAACATGATAAGTGCACGCAAAATCTAACTCAATCAGAGATCCATCCCTGGTTTCTGTCCTGCACCCCCCCACCTCTCACCTCGTTATAGAAGAAGTGCACCGTGTGATTGTTGAGCTTGAGCGACAGAGTCTTGAGGAAGGAGATGTAGTAGGCCATGATCTCCTCGTCAGAGAAGTCAAACTTGTGGACAATGATGGAGTTCACGTGGTTGTTGGACAAGAGGTAATCTGAGAAGAGAAGATGAGAGGAGAAGAGAAGAGATGAGAGGAAGACGAGGAACGAGAGTAGAAGATTGCTGATCATCTCTTTTGCTTTATCGTTTTTAAAAACTATAACTTGACCCAAAATAAACTATCCGACAGTGACTGACAATATATTATCGGCTTTTGACTCTTAAGTTGCCTAGCAACAACAAGAAATGCAGATATCTGTTATGTTAATTTCAACATAGAAATCAATCCATATTTTTCTCAAACAGTCTTAACAATCATTTCACAAACTACACCAAAAAAATGATCAAGCAAATATCTTTTTTTTTGCGATTCTAGACTGCATTATATCGTGAGGCATTCCTTATGTTCTGATACGTAACAGGAACCCTGGACAACATAACAAATAAATATCAATAAACAGTTAAATAGCAGAGTTATTTCACACTGAAGCATTACATCATCCTCGTGCTGCTGTTTTTGCTCGTGTTAAACCAAGTACTCACAGAGGGAAGTTTCGTGGCTGATGTTCTCAAACAGAATGTTGAGGGTCTGGAGGAGCTGCACGCAGACGTAGCGGCCCGACTTCTGGCGCAGGATGTTCAGGAAGAAGGCAAACATGTTCTTCTCCAGGAAGAAGCTGAAACACACACAGGACTAAAGTCACCGTGGCCTCATTCTGACGGACTGTTGCAAGATTCAATAATGCTGCTCTGCTGTGGCGCTGCGGTGAGATGCTGGTTATTGGAAGCAGATTTCAAAATGTACAACCTGAACTGGCTCATTCAGATCTACACTCCCTCCTGGCCGCTCAACAAGGCCCGAGGTCACCATCTTGACTGTAGCTGCTAGACTCTCCTGCTGGTGGAACAACTTACCAAACTCTGATCTAACGAATCCCTCTTAGTCTTTGAGAAGAGAGTAAAAAACAGCTTTTTACTCAACACCTACGGAATTAAAATAAACACCATCCTCTGCACTCTCACTCTCTCTCCTGCGCCACCTTAGGCACCTACATCCTATTCAGACTTTGCTTTAGGACTTCTGACTAGACCGAGATCCTTGCTTGCTTGCTAGCTCTAAGGTGTACGTCGCTCTGGATAAATGAACGGTACAATTGGAGCAAAGTGTCACACAGTCCAGCTCCATAGGTTTTAAATTTTGAACTGGCTGATCTACCATGTCTAAGTTTTTTACCTTGTTAACATCTACATGCTGTTTTTAATGTGTTAAAATCGGCTATCAACATCATGGCTGTGGATTTCTGCTTTAGATCCACAGCGATCCAACTGTTGTCTAACGAAAACCGCCTCCGATCAACCAGGACTAGTCATGGGGGCGGGGCTTTCTGGCTCATTTGCATATGGTGTGTCAAAACGACGACAGGAGGACACGCTAGCCAGCTAAATAGCTAACTGGAAGCTAGGAGGCTAGAGGTGTTGATCAACAGGCGAGCACCACCGAGCTGAGACTGGGGCGGGCCAAGATTAGCATACTCATGGTTCTCTGAACATGAAATGAGGAAATAGGTGTAGAGTTACACTCGAGCCATTTTAGGGCCATGGCTGAATTTTTCTGTGTAACTTTCTAAATATGTAACTGGGGTGCGGAGGTGAGTTTGTAACAGATATGAAGCTGCAGGAGGTGGGAAATGATGTCAGCCAGAGCTGCTCTGATGCAGCCAATGGCTCCACTTGACTGTCTGGCATCACATTTGCTTTGATGTCACAGCCATAATGACATCATGATGTTCAGACTCCATATCACCACGGCTCTTTGAGGACGTACACATTCATTAGCTTGTGCTCAAGATAACACTGATTCATGGTTTAAGCTTTTTCTACCATATCTTCTACTTTTAAGCATTAATTTAGCAGTTTTTAAGCATTTACTTCAACAATTGCATTTAGCATTCACACACATTTCCGGGGGGGAAATTAAATTTTTCTTGAGTTTCCTGGTTAAGTCCAAACTCTCTGTCATCATCTCTGCAGCTTCTTGTCTTCAAAGATCAACTTTGGCAACAATCTGAGAGCTGAAAGAGATGACGACATGCACCACTTCCTGCAGCGCCAACTTGTGATTAAAAACAAAACACCAAAGGACATTTATGAGATTATAAAAGAGACTGCGTGATTAGTAAATCCATAAAGTGAATATAAACCTGCCCTCTGGCGTTTTAGCGTGAAGACATTACATGGGACTTACTCGAACACGGAGCTGTCATTCTGGTCCCCCCAGATAAGGATCTCTGTGATGGAGCGGATGGTCTCCACCAGAAGGTTGCGGTTGTGGTCTGTCACTGTGGTGTTTTTTGTCAAGACGTGGTACATATACCTAAACGGAGACACAAAAATGGAGGGAAGACGTGGGAGCATGCGTACGCAGCATATCTACAGGTGGAGACGTATCTTCAAGTCTGAATCAAATCTTCTCAAGACCGTATTAGCTGCTGCACACCGAGTCTGGTGTGAGCATCTCACACCTGCTGGGGAGGAACCACTGTACCTCACTGGTCTTGTTCTGAACCCGCAGACACCTAAAACATCGGGACCTTCAAATCGAATGCTTTGACTTCCAGATTTTTGTTACATGTGTCCATCTACATACATTTATCAGAGAGCTACTGTGTCAGTTATGCTGGAGACCCCTGAGCAGCGGTGCATTCATTAGTGGTCAGGGGGAAAAGCACTGATGTTTTTATGCTTCAGCTAATTTGAAGTATGGATTCTTTTAGTCATAGTCTAGTCATTTTAAGCCGTTTGCATGTATTCTCAGAGAAACATGTTTAAAATAAGAAACGTCTGTGGCATTACTATCAAATGTGGACCAGTTAAGGCTAAATGCTGTGCTGCGATTGTGTTTCCCAGCTGACAAATACGGAATACATGGACCATCGGAGGGCATCCGTTTGCCAGCAGAATCAGACCGACACCTTCTGCTTCACCGTGTTCGAGCCCGCAGTGATTGTGGCGGCAGGGAAACAACCGGAGAACGCCGCGGAGGCGCGTGTCGCCCCCTGCAACAGTTCGGTTCACTTCTGGGCTGATTTCACAGGAAAGGCGAGGGGTTGGAGGAGGCACCCGCGTTACAACGAGCAGCTGGAGGCACGTTCGCGTCCGCATGCAGCTCACTCACCGAGCATCATAGAAATGACACAGCAGCCAAACATGGCTGGACTCGCCGACTCGGTGCCGGCGCCGCTGCGTTTAGTCTGTTGCTGCTCTGAGTTGTTAACAACTTGGCTAACAACGACGCCGACAGCCGTTTGACCGGCTACCGTGCAGGCTAACGTTAGCTTACCGAACGCGAGCTACTCACTTCAAATGGTCCAGCGAGTGGATGTTTTTGGTTTTGCCCTGCCCTCCCACCCAGCTCCGGGACCGGCCGAACATGGCTGCGGCTTCGCGGGGACTGATGCCGAGACAGCTGCGTTATTTCGCTCGGGTCAGCGTCCGCATCCCTCCATAGCAGCCGCTTCACCCTACAGCTAGCTACTTAGCAAACAGACGGCGATGGGCGGGGACAGCGGTGGCGACGGCTCGTTACGTAACAGCAGCAGCCGCCGAGCATTCTGGGACTTTGTGTTCTTTTACACGACTGAGCAACCCAAAGTAAACGGCTGCGGGCGGAGGAAAACTACAGCAATGACTCCCCGCTGCACTAATGATGGTTTTAGCCCGCGACCCGTCCTCGACAGGCTCGGACCGCTGATTGACGCCTTTCGCGGCCAATCAGAACAGAGGCTGTCAAGTGGCGAGCCAATCAGCGACGGAGTGGCCCGGGTGTTGCTGTGCGATCCGCACTGTGGTGGTGCATCGTGGGGAAACGCTCGAAAGGACATTTAGCCGTTAAAAATAGAACACGTGCGCGCGTGTTTGCGGACGATTCGCGCGTCCTGGTTCGCGTGCGCATCGAGGGGGAAAAGTCCGCAGCCTTCGCTCGAGGAAACGCCTGCGCCTGGCTGTCTCTGCTAGCATCGCATGCTACTGTTTTTAGCCGTGGCCAGCTGTCATGGCGCGTGTACCTCAGAGCCCGCTAGCTAGCTAACGTGTTGTTGTGACGCCGTCCGCGGGGTATTCTTAGCTATGAGCGCCGCGCCGCCGTTCGTGGCTGCGCCTCTCCGGTCTTTCTTGGCACCGCTCTGATAAAGTAGCGCTTGGAAACTCCTCCGCTGAGCTGAAATGGACGCCCGGATCCGTCCGCCGCAGCCGAACCTCCCACAGTGACGCCACGCACCAACGCACGACCTCAACGCGCGGCTCTCTCTTCTATGACAAACCACATCTGCGCCCAGCTAGATTCGGTGGAATCGCTTTTGGACGAACTCCCATATATGTTTTATTTGGGCCTGTTCTTTGTCAACGTCCTGATCCTCTACTATGCCTTTCTGATGGAGTACATCGTCCTGAATGTGGGGATAGTGTTCCTGCCCGAGGACATGGACCAGGCGCTGGTGGACCTCGGGGTGCTGTCCGACCCGGCGTCCCTCCCCTACGACGCGGACACGGAGCTGGACGTGTTTGAGGGCTATCTGGAGTGATGACGACGAAGACGCAGACGATGCTCAAACTGCCGCTGCCGCCTTCCTCCTGACACACGGACACCAGCGCGGCGGTGAGCAGAGCGGCTCCGCGGTGGAGGCCACGAATGGAGCGGGTTGAGACCAGCTGCGAGACTGCACGGTTGGGACTTGGGAAGGTTCTAAAGTGGAGCTTCAAAGTGCAAAAAGAAGTAATGGGTGCGAGACAAAAAAAACATTTAACCATTAATCTGGAGTAGGCTGTTACCAGCTGATCAGAAGTTTAAGACCACAGCCTTTAAAAGCCTAAATCTTCACTAAAATGTGGATTCAGTGTCGTTTTCTGTCAGGTAGTCACACTGCCGCGAGCTCCTGATGGCAACAGCAGGCTCCTGTGTGTTCCCCTGATCTAAATCCAATCCCCCCCGTGCTGCTCCGCTTCATTCCCACCGGCCTCCTGGAAACGCTGGCATCGAGCATGCCGGAACCACCAGTTGAGGTGATTCACCAGGACTGCGCAGCGACTCATTACCGAGTCCTCTTTTGGAAATTTTATTTCTATTTTACGGGGTTTTAGGTTTTTTTTTGTTGAGCTGTGGTCTTAAACTTTTGATCAGCCTATAACAGCCTATTTCAGTTTAATTGTTTATAATAAATTGCTTACTCAAAATTTTTTGTCTCACTCCCATTTCTTCTTTTTGCATTTTGAAGCTCTTCGTTGAACCTTCCTAAGATCCGACAGTGCAAAGTTCTTGCAATTTTTCAACTGGTCTTAACATTTTTGATCAGGAGTGTACTTGCATATCAAACAACTACAAACATTCCCGTCTGCGTTTCATTCCAAACGTAATTTCATGTCATTTTCATCAGTCTGGCATGTGTGTGTCTGCAGGTCGTCTCTGCTCTGCAAAAGGTCGCCAGAGGAGGAGCTTCCGGACCATCAGCAGCGGGATCAGTGACGGGAAGAGCACCAGCTACTACAGGCGGTCGGCCCGTTGCCGTGACGCGAGGGTGAGCGCCAGCGTCCGCGTCCCTCGCTTTGGATGTGGCATGAGACGTCTACTCCCTGTGGATTAAATTAACATCGGTGCTGCTGGCAGAGATGAGGAGCACGCTGGGGTCGCCCGCCTGGCCGCTGCCGTGGATGCGGCGGCTGCTTCGCTTCTGCGCAGCCGCAAGCGTAACCTGCTGTTGGGTCGGCGCCGTCCAGGCTGCGCAGCGTCAAGCTCAAAGCCACCGTCATTTTGCAACATCCGGCACAGCCCGACAGCCGAGCGGAGGCGGCAGCGGCGGCGTGCAGGACGGCGTCTTCACTGTCGTCAAACACTTCAGAAGACAGCTCGTTTGAAGCGTTTGTCCTTTCTAAAGACCCAGAATGCATTGCTGCTTCTGCAGGCTCATTCATCCTCACAGTGTCAGTTTAAACCCTTAAAAAAGCTGAGATTCCTCCCCCTCGTCTGCGTGACGCCATCAGCACAGCCGGGAATTGTGGGTAGACTAGCATGACTCCACACCCACGCCGCACCCAGGCT
This sequence comes from Dactylopterus volitans, assembly GCA_901007715.1. Taxonomy (NCBI): domain Eukaryota; kingdom Metazoa; phylum Chordata; class Actinopteri; order Syngnathiformes; family Dactylopteridae; genus Dactylopterus; species Dactylopterus volitans. The sequence goes on along the minus strand of CAAKHG010027210.1, from coordinate 1,712 downwards.
GGCCGGCAGTGCGAGAGCCCCTGACAGTGTTGTTGGCCCTGCGGGCCACCGTACTGCACCTGTAGCACTCAGCATGTCTTCCATCCACCGACGGCGCCATTGCAGCCGCGGTTTTCAGATTATCGCCTGGGCAGCATCAAAGGCTGGAACCTCTGGAGGAGAACCTCCGCAGATGTTTGGGTTGCTTTTTTAATCCCACAGTTGTGAACGGGCGTCCTGGGCGGGAGGCGGCGCATGGCGCCGCTGCCGCCATGGCGCCGCCGGCTTCGTGCCGCGTCTTTTCACTCGTGTCTGGTTTGACCTGTGATTTCACGCGTTGGTCTCCGATATTCAGAATTCCGTTCATGAAACCAGGCGTCTTGAAAGCAATAATGAAGCGGAGTTGAGAAATGAGGCGGATGAATCGGGCGATGGCGTGAGTGCCGTCACGTGGTGAATTCGCAGGTTCAGTGGAAGGCGTTTTTATACAGGCACAGTAAATAGAAAAATACAGGAATATTTTTATGCCTTGACACACCGCAGACCTGTGAGGAGCCGCCCAGCTGATCTTTGGGGACTGCAGCGCATTAACGTAACACAGAAGAATTAGAAACTCGTGCATAATAACAATAATAATATTCACATGGTCAGTTTACTAACGGAAGCAGCAGAGATTAAAAAAACCAAAGGTGGGTGTACGGCGGTGAGGCCTTACCGTCGCGAGGCCTCACCGCCGGGCGTCGCGAGGCCGCCCTGAGGCCTCACCGCCGGGCGTCGCGAGGACTCACCGCCGGGCGTCGTGAGGCCTCACCGCCGGGCGTCGCCACCTCTCACCACCGCCACACTTCACCCTCTCGGCTCAAAGTACATTTCAGAAACGCCGGTACAAGTGAAGAACGCGAGGCAGCGCGTCTTCAAGAGTGATGCAGTGAGTGACGCAAGGATCCGCATGTAAATCACATCAAAGCTCAGGATTCTAATCATTTAATGTCGTATGTATGTATGTGTGGAATGTGATCAATAATCAGAAACCATGCCAGGCAAGGGCTTCCTGTCGGGCCAAATATGCGTCAGGATGAATCTATTAATGATGATGTAAATAAAGCTTCTGGTCTATTTAGCTGCGGAGCCTCTGCCAATGATTGATGGGATCAGCAGGGCCTGAGTGCCGCTGCTGATGCGTGAATGATGAACGACGTCGCTCGTGAACATGGAGTCTGGACATGATGCAGCCTTGGAACTGAGACATTCCAGGTTTTTTCCAGGTTTGGACAAACTTTTGCAGACTGCTGTCTTAAAGAACAACATCTGCAGATCAGCCCCAACATCACGACCACCGCATGTTCACCACAGCACTGGTAGTGTCAGTGGCAGCAGTAAAGCCCCTAATATTTAGCCTCCCTGATGCATATGAGTGGGGTGACCAGAATATTAGGGACCCCTCCCAGTGTAACCCAGTACAGTCCAACAGCGTCACAAACTACAGTCCCAATAACAATCATTCAAACATGTCAACACCTCTCTCACACACATTCAATCACAATCCAACATAAAACTCCTCCTGAAGGGAGAACTGATTGCAGGGCTGTTGTATTATACTCTATGGTGGACACGCGCTGGTCGTAATCTTATGGCTGGTGTGTTGTATTATACTCTGGTGGACACGCGGTGGTCGTAATCTTATGGCTGATGTGTGTAAGTCATTTGTCTGATGTCCATTGTGTCAGTGTGTC
>CAAKHG010027209.1:20420-34001 GCA_901007715.1 Dactylopterus volitans | reverse complement strand
TATGTCTTTATCCCAATTCAGTTGAATTAATCTCAAGGAGTAGGCCTAAGTGCACCGACACATGCACAGTTTGTAAAGCAGTTACTACAACAGTCCGCTTCCACTGAAATCAATATAACTGGCTACACCAGGCATATGGAAAGATACATTCAGCTACACATCCACTTCATGAATAGACCACATACATTATATGTTCCATATGGCCAGAGCCTCAACTAGCTGCAACCACCAATGAGTTTTACATGCTACCAGTGCATTTTCAACAATCACACAAGATTCTAAATTGACATTAGATATATCGTGGGATTTGAATGACATAAATTTTAAAAATCTGTGTCTGTTAAAGCTTTTCCAAATCAGGAATTTTCCATGAACACACTGATGGCATGAATCTGAGGATTTCAGTGACGAGATACACCACAGGGAATACAAGACACACACCTCTGAGAGAGGAAAGAGGTCTATCAATTTCTCAATGAGGAAGATGTTGTAGCTGTAATAGGTGCAGAGATCCTTCTTCAGAAGAGAGATGTACTCAGCTCTCTCTTTGCCCTCCTCCCTTTTTGTTGAAAAATTACAAAGGACATCAATGTTGTCCTTTATTCTTTGATGGATTGTCTTCAGGTCGAGTGGCAAGACACCTATACATGCAGATAAGGAATAGACAACAGTTCAATTTGCAGAATTAAGACTGGAATCTTTAGATCAAAATTACTATAAAAGTCACTCACCTTCCTTCTCACTATCCGCGGCCCCAGGCAGCCTGAACTTATCCATGTCATCTATGTTGGTCTGTAATGTGTCTTCCTCATCCATGTCAGAATCTGATTTCTTATCATCATCATCATCGTCGTCCTCATCAGACTCATCGTCATCATCTTCATCACTCTCTAGAGCCATGGTTTCCTTCAGCTTTTTCTCTTTCTTGGCTGCACGCTCAATAGGCAGAAGCTAAATGGGGCACGAGACAGCAACAAAACCTAAGGTGAGTAACTGCACCTAAGAATCCTCTGAAAATCATTAACTTTAATAGAAACTGCATCTTTACGACAATAAAACCTATCAACATGATAGCAGGCGTTTTATTTACCTCCTCTCCATCACTATCCTCCTCCGCTGCTTCCTCATCACTGCCATCATCAAGTGTACCATAGTCATCAATCATTTCTTCTTCATCATCATCATCATCTTCTTCCTCCTCCTCATCATGATCATCGTCCTCCTCTTCCTCCTCCTCCTCCTTCTCTTCTAATTTTGCATGTTTCTTTCCCTGGTCTTGTCCGCCCTTCTTCGCCTTCTGCTGCTGCTGCAGTATCTCCACCTTTTCCTCCTCTTCTTCTTCATCTTCCTCCCAGTGCTCATCACTATCATCCTCACTTTCAGGTTCATCAATTTTGCGCTTCTTCGTTGCTGGTTTCAACCATTTACTGTTCTCATCAGTGAATCCTTGAGAGAGAACACAGTGAACACAGTGAAGTTGCAGCCAGACTGCTTTAAAAACAAGTGACGTGACATTTGTGACATCACAGCCATATCACATCTAACTCAATCTTAGCCTATGACAGCAGTTGATTTCAACCTTAGACCTGTGCATTTTGCTCATAGCATCAATAATGTTGTGTGTACATACAATATCAGTGAAATTGGTAGTTATTTACCTTTCTTGGGCTGCTCCTCAGCTACATCATTGGGCTTTTGGGATCTCTTTGCAGCTCTGGAAAATGACAACATGAATATAAGCAACTTGCAAAACAGAGTGCTGTTTCATGTTAGGCAATTCTATATTATCTTTGAACCCGTTACCTCTTCCTGGCACGACTTGACAAACGTTTGGGTCCAGTTTCCTCTGTAAATAGAAAAAAATGTCAACAAGTCGCAGTGATACAGTAAATAGATGTCTCTTTAAACGGCTGACATAAAAGGCAGCATAATCACCATCAGTCAGAAACTTAGCCAACTCTGTCTCTGCCCCTTGTTGCTTCTTGGTTTTTTTCCCAGGGCCTCTCTTCACTTTGTTTGTGGGATCCAACTTCCGACCCATGACTCCCAGCTACAAACACACCTTGAACAGCAACACACGGTCAGAAAATGGTCAAAACGTGCACGAAGTAACAATCTCGGTTCACGAGAAGTCACTGTTGTTCGTGTGGATCGAGAGATCAATTAATGTGCATGTTTACCTCAATACAATGTCAATATTAGCTTAGACTGTGTGCAACTTTGGTCAATAACAAAATATCAGTTAAACGCTTGACATCATATCTGTAGCAGTGCAGGGGAAATAGAATAACAAGACGGGGGTATGCTTAGATACCTCCATATATGTAATCTTTAACAAGATGTCTGATCGAACTGATACCATCCTCGAATGGGGATCTGCAAAAGTCAACAATTGAAACCTAACGCACAGTAAGAGTTTTAAGACAGAGAAAGATGTTAACTGTGAAGCACGAGTGGTCGAGCAGCGTGAACGAAACCTAACCAACTGAGCTTTGGATAACACCGCAACGACATGGAACGAGCTCTGATGAAAAACCCTCATTCCCATCGGGTAGGTTTAAACACGTGGATAGTGTCATCCTCAGGTTTCACATAAATGCGTGCACGCTTCGTTGGGATGAGTCGTACGGCCATTATTAGCGGGTACTGGATATTTATAACGAACTTAATTATGTATATGGGGACAAAGTTGCTGATATGTTAATTTTTTTAGCAGCTAGAATGTAACCGCTATAGAAAAGCATTAAGACAGTAAAACCCGCGGGGGGCAGCTGCACACTTCCAGCTCCGTATGCAGTGTTAACCAACACACGTAGAGACTGTGTTATTAATATTAACTGACGTAGATCTTTATCCACGACACTGTCAACACGTATTCACTTACTTGTCGATGAAACTGTGATTTTTTTTCCGCTCCAACTTCTAACGCTAATGTATAAGATTAAAAGCCCCACACGTGAAGTTTCCAGCCACACGTTGCTGTCGAATATCCGGCGCACAGAAGTGACGCAACATGGTGCTGCCGGTTGCGCGCGCGCGCTCTCCCAAGTTACGGCGAATCTTCAGAAAATGCTCGGAAAATACCTTTGTTTTATTTTATTCTATTTTATTTTGGAGAAAAACAAATATCCTGACCATACCCTGGGTAGCCACCCGTGCATTTTATTGATTCAAAGATTCGCAACCTGGACACGGTCGTGAACGCGCATTTGTGATGACGCGATCATCCCGCGACGGTTCAGGAGAAATCATCATGGCGAGTGCCAATGGGAAGAAGCGTGGCCTTGAGCATTTGGATGAATATGAACCCAAACCAGCCAAACATCTCCGTAGCCTGCATGACCGCATGGCAGAAAGGCGGCTGGTTGTTATTCTGGAGGGAGCGTCGCTAGAAACAGTGAAGGTACAACTGCAGCGTTGTGTTCGTGTTGTGTTTGTGACGCTGCAGTGAGGCCACCTGTAACCCTTTCGGGGTCTTAGCCAGGTCTCGACGGTGTACTGGAGCTTCATCTCCTGTTGTTTAAAAACTAAATTCAGTTCGGGGACCTGAACACGAAAGTGATATTGTTTTTTTTCAGTGCTACCACGGTGATCTGAATAAGTATGATATTGAGACGTACGTTATATACTGATAAAAGCTTGAAAATAAGAGCTTTTCCAGTCATTGATTGCTGGAAGTAGTCAAACTGCAATGTACTACATCTGATTAACACATTATATGTTGTTTTGTAATGTGCAGGTCGGGAAAACCTTTGAACTGTTGAACTGCGATCAACACAAAAACATGATCGTCAAAAGTGGGAGAGATCCAGGACATATAAGACCGGATATCACACACCAGGTAATTAATAATTCAGAACGACATCCAGAGCTCTTGTGGTCTTTGAGCAATAAGTTTGAGAGTTGTCTCTCAGATGAATGCTTGTCTCATTCAGTAGAAACTAAGTAATTCACATCAGCATGGCAATCTTTAACTGCAGCTGAGCACACAGCTGATTCAGACCAACAAATTACTATTAGAAACATTTTGGAAATATGCCTGAATTGTTTTGGAGACATTTCGAGACATACGTCACTGGTTTCAGTAATGTTTTCCATTTGATAGTAAAGTGAGCAACAGGCCTACACGGAGGTTTGTGCTCTCCTCTGACCTTCCAGTTTAGCATGTGTAATTCAAGTTATAAAGAAGTCTCATTGTCTGATGAATGGAGTTTGTCCAAGATATCAATGTCTGCATATCTGCTTGCCAACAAGAAACGAGTAGAAGACACGCACAATATATTTTTGGACCTTTTTTTTTCTGGGACTAGAGATGAGCATTATTAATCGATCGCTAACTGGTTATTAAGAATTGTTTTGAGCACATGGGATTAGGCCGACCTAAGATTCGTACCAAGGAGGCTGTGTTGTGTCCTGTCTGTGTCTTCTCACTACATGGCAGCAAGGAGAAGAGGCACAACGTTTATAGGGGACAGAGAAAACTGAACACTCGGCTGCTGTAGAAAGCAAAAGTGAATGCAAAGGAACCGAGGCTCCTTTCGAGTGGCTGTTATCAGCCACTGGACTGACGGTCACAATGTGGTGCTGGCATCTCATCTTCAGACATGTTGACATGCTCATCATCCTCAACAACAGTGCACTGGAGTTACTTCAGTGTTACCACCTTAAAGGAGTCAGTGTGCGCTTTTCCTTTTAGGATTCGTTCAGGTTACAATTTAAGAAAAACGGTCAGCCATGAGTAAAATATATTTCTAATTAACGTATCATTTGATATCATTGCTGTTATTATTATTGTTGTTTGTTTTTTTTGGGTCGGGGGGCTAGAAGAGGCTCTGCCACGTTTATGACGAGCGAAGTAACGTCATGTAAATTTTGAAGAGGTCAGCCTCGCTGCCTTCAACCAGTGTTTCAAAGGGTTTAACTGCCTTGTTTATCATCTCATATTGGGATAAAGGTTTCTTTGAGGAAAATCACATTTTCTTTATCATCACTGCCTTATGCATGTAGTTAATTGACAACTTATTCTTAATTTTCCCATTGATTGATTAAAAAAAATGTTTTCAAATGCTTATCCCTATATGGGACATTACTACTGTAGCTTCGCATGATTCACAATTGTCATATTCTGGGACTTTATGCAGCCCTTCACTTCATTCTCTGTCTGTTACAAGCAGTTTTAGCTCCTGTCTCTTTAAGACCCACTCCCCAAAAAGCCCACTTTCTTGTAAGAGCAGTTTATGGAACCTTTCTGAGGGGTTGTGTGCTGAATTTGGAGCAGATGACTTTTTGATATAACCATCCAATAATATGAAATTGCCTATATGACAGAAGATATGCAACAACATCATCCGTCACCTTTAAATATAGTTGAACCTTAAAAACCCTCTTTGTTTTGCTTGCATGAGTTTTATGTTGTAGATGTTAGGGCAACTTTTTATGCTAGATTAAGGTCTTTGCAGTCGAGTAGAGCTCTTTGAGACATGCCAATGGAGCTCCTGAAGTCCTCTAGCTTAATCACACAAGGACTACTACATAAAACATAATTCAAATAATGTAAAATATTTTTGTCGTCCTCCAGTGTTTGCTCATGTTGATGGACAGTCCATTGAACAGGGCAGGCCTGCTGCAGGTTTACATCCACACAGAGAAAAATGCCTTAATAGAGATCAACCCACAGACCCGCATCCCGAGAACCTTCAATCGCTTCTGTGGACTTATGGGTAAACTATCCATGTATGCAGTATCTGTATATATTGAGTCGATATTTGTGTAGGTTTGAGCACAAACCAGTTAGTCATGCCCCCATCCCTCCATGGCTGTTCTTAGTCTTTCTGGTTTGTCTTCTATTTTAGTTCAGCTGCTGCACAAATTGAGCGTCAGAGCCGCCGATGGCCCTCAGAAACTTCTGAGAATGATTAAAAACCCAGTGTCTGACCATCTGCCTCCCGGCTGCCCCCGCATCTCCACCTCCTTCTCGGCTGGAGAGGCCGTCTGCCCCAGGACTTTGGTGCCCGAGGGACCGGCTGCAGTGGTGATCGGAGCGTTCGCGCACGGAGCGGTGAGGAATGGCCCCCGATGACGGCCGCATCAGTTGCAGCCAGCATCGGATACGTTTTACTGATCTCTGTCTTTATTAGGTGAATGTGGACTACACAGAGAAGACGGCGTCCATCAGTAACTACCCGCTGTCTGCGGCGCTCACATGCGCTAAGATCTGCTCTGCCTTTGAGGAGGTGTGGGGTGTCCTGTGAGAAACGACCAGGATAGACGACCACCTGGAATCTTTTCGAATGGACTGGAAACAGACATGTTGGAAGTATTGCAACAAATGTCCAAGTCATCAGTGATGCTACATGGACACCAGATATGTATCTTATTACTGTACATACCTTTTTCTACTGTGTTCATTTTGCATTGCATTAGGAGCATGGGAGCTTTTGTACCATTACCAGGTGCACCAATAACTTTGGATTTTATATTGTGAATTGATACAGTTACTTTAAAATGTACTAGTTAAATACTGATTTGGATTAATATACACTTAGAAGACTTAAGGGAAGGAAACTGCATTACAGCACAGTGGGGAACAAACATTGCGTGGTGATGAAGTATACACATTTTTCATGAGAACATGAATCTTCAGCTTCAAATGAAGAACAGTTTAAGAATGATAAGAAAATACATTTTCAATAAGGATAACATTTCCAAAGAATATATTTAACCTCAGGATGCTAGAGAGGTTTAAGCTTCTTACTGCTCTCAATAAACTCAAACAAAAAACATTGCCTCATTTTTAATTCTGCTTTAAAGGTTCCTTGTCTGTTGCTTAAACTGATATTAGCACTTCAGTGAGCACCCCTGGATGGGTCTTTTTTTTTGTTGATCTGTTTCACATTTCAAAAAACAATCTGATGTGAAAACTCAGCTGATTGTTGGGAAGTTTGTCAGGCACATATAGTTCCGTAATTTAAGTTTGTTTGCTTGATAACTACTAGTTTAGTTTATCCCAGAGCCAAAGGAGCTTGTTTTATACCCCATGATTTTAATTATGGCTGTTTTCAAAAGGAACATGGACATCTTTTCCAAAGTTTATTCAAATAACTGCTCAACATACTGTCAACGTAATGGGAAATGCAAACACATCTTAACAATAATAAGGCTTTTACAAAAATGACCTCTTGTAGATTTCTTTGTCAAAACGGTTGAAACTGTCGTTAGACAATCCAGAAAAATTGAGAAACAAAAAAAAACAACTTCCCTTTGGTCATCAGAGAAGTCTTTTCAGCATCTTTGCAATAAATGCAGCCGAGTCCTGTTGGGGCACTCTACCCTCGTGGGACACAGGTGAGACTTGGCACAAACGGGCGTGATCAAGAAGGACGGCTCCAAAGGCATGAAGTCACGATATGGATCTAAGTCACAGTTAATCTGACAAAGAGCAAATTGAAAGATGTGTGACCAGACTGACAGGAAAGAAGATACAGAGAATAATAAAAGCAGGGTACCTGAGAAAAGGATGTGAGAAACAGATGAATGTGAGAGAGTCCTGAGAGGGAGGTGTCGCCTGGGTGGTCCTTTAGGCTCTGATGATAGGCCTGGAGAATAAGTGCATGCATGATGTGGATGACCTTATTGTTACAATTAGACAATAAACAAAAACCCTGCAGATTGCTTCTCACCTGTAATGCTATCTGCAATGCAGAATGCTGCACCCACACCTCCTGCTGCTGCTCTGCTGAGAGAGGGGGTGCCTCACCTCGGCCTGCTTGTTCTGTCACAGTGAGGTAGTGAGCCCACACACACTCCCCCACAGCTCGCACCGTCTCGCTCTGAGAGTAAACTGCAGCACCACACAAACACTGATATGGCATTTCATACAGAAACCGAGCGTAGCGCAGGCTAAACATTTCAGGCGGACCCTTACTGTCAGGAAGAAGCAGGTGCAGGATGTCTTTGGCGATTAGGAAGCCTAATACACCATAGTTCATAGCTCTGGGGAGAGGAAGCAACGTGTCAAACTGTGCTGTTCGACGTGTCAGGTGCAGATATGAGACCAAAATATTGATGCTCTCTTTACCTGGGATAAGTCGGATGGAAGAGGGGAGGAACAAACATTCCCAAGGGGAAAAGGAGCTCATTACCCAGAAGAGATGGCGTGACAGACAAACTAAAAGGGGAAATATGAATATATGCTCCCAAATACGCCCGTGCACATTCTGTACCTCTTTTCTGATTTAAAGCGGACACTTACACATCAGCCCCGTCATTCTGCTCAGTCAGGAGTCTACCGTGCCTCTTTTGCCACATGGCCAGCAGCTGGACGTAGCTGGAGAAGAAACTATGCGCGCTGACAGACACCTGAAATTGTGCAGGTTGTGGAGTCAGCGTTGTTTTTAGTTGCACTGCTCTGTGCAGTTAAAAAAATCAGTGTAATGAGCTTCAAAATCAGTGGACTCCCAAGTTTAAGTGTGAGCACTGTTTCCTTACTCATCGATTATTGAGGCGTTGATGTAAAACAAAATAGAAATAAAACATGATCAAAGCTTTAGTAACAGAATTATTGTGATCAAACACTGGACACTACTGATTTAGGATTAGATTTAGATAAATTTGTTGACTATTGTCAAAGTAGGTTGGCAGTTGACAACCAATCAATTGTTGCTGCACCAATTAAAATCGCAAAACATAAATAAAGGACCTGAACCTCTATTCTGTTAAGTGGATATATTTAGAGCCCCTGGGCAACTTTTTTTTATCACTGGGGATATGAAATGAAGAAACTAACATCATTTCTTTTGGGTGCCAGTGTAGGTGAGTAATATACCTCTGAAAAAAGCAGATCAAGCTCAGCCTCAGTGGAAATCTCTTTTGTAGTCTCCAGTCTTGGGATCAAAGACCGAACCTTGAGGAAGGAAATTCATGACAGTTGTCAAAAATGCGGGTACAAGAGAGACACGTACAGTGACACTTTTTACGGCGCCTCACCTTGGTCAGAACAAACTGGGGAGTCTCCTGATCTGTCCAACTGAGTTCATGTAGCTTCAACATGACGGAGGAGAGAGTAGTTTGAATAATCTCCTTTGCCTGTTGAGCAGCAAAGGATTTCATGAGACTTCACATCAGCCTCGTTAATCAGACTGATTGAATTCCCATTGTCTCTGTGATGTATCCTCACCTCTGCATGTGCTGTCCGCTCTCTGAGAAGGTGTCTGAGAACCAGATCGAATCCTCTCTCCGTCTCCAGCACGCACTGTTTCCAGCGAGGCGTCACCTGCTGCAGAGCCCCGCGGTGAAGAGTGACTCAAACCAACCAACCCATGTTTAGGGGATTTTGAAAAAAATCTGCAGTTGATTGTGTGTGTCATCTCACCCCTCTCATGTTACCCAGAGCCAGAGATAAATTATTTGCTGCCTCCGAGAATCTTGGGTCCAGGGCAGGCATCAGGTTGTGCAGCAGATACAGAAGCATGTAAGTATGAAGGGGACCACTGATCAAATGGGAGCATCGAAGAGTCAGGACAGAAAAAAAAGGTCTGTGGATGTTTTATTGTGTGTAGTTTTGGTGTCCTTAACATTACCTGGATCTCAGATCGTGCTTGTTCTGCCATTTGCCAATGATACGAGACATTTGCACAATATAGGGTAAATTATTCAGGAGGACATAATCATCTTCCATGAGTGGTGCTGGATGGAAAGCAGCCCGCAGACAACCCAGCCAATCGATGGCAGGGGCCTTTCTCTGTGGGCATGTTCATACAGAATGAGCCTTATCACACTGGATTCAAACAATGGCGCTGTGTGTGTGTGTGTGTGTGTGTGTGTGTGTGTGTGTGTGTGTGTGTGTGTGTGTGTGTGTGTGTGTGGCGGCGTCCTCCTTCCCGTACCTGTAGCTCGTTGATGGTCATGCGCTGATAGAGCTGTCCTTTCGACAGGCGATAGGCCCGTGGCGAAGCAGCCACAGCGAGTTCAGAGGACAGAGAGATGAATGCCCCCACATGGATCATACTGTCGCTGGGCGGGGCCCCCAGCAGGTCCAGGTACCTCTCGCATGCTGCCAGGAAAGGACGCAGTGTCTAGATGAGAACAATTATGTTAGGGGGGAAGGAGGAATATTGCGGCATGAATGTAGGAAGGGTGTCTGAATCCGTTCGTCGTTAACCTGGGTTTTAGCTTGAGATTTATGCGTCATCTCGTTCCAGTCGATTGGGATCAACAGATTTGGTTGGTCAATCTGTTGGCAAAGAGTCTTGAGTTAATTCAGTGTCTCACAACGCCAAACTCCTCCTTGGCAGTTGTGCCACCAGAATTTTAAGACTTCATCCAAACTGATACTGGCCTGTATGTATTTTTTGCTTATCCTGTGGGGAGTTTCATTAGGGTCTCTGCCAACATAGACACTGAAGAATGGGAAGGTGGCAAAGTCTTTCATTAGTCGGCTCAAGGTGGTGTTTAAGTTCGACTGATTCCACTGGCCCGATACTGCCCAACCTCCGAGCTGCCGACAAAGACAAGGGCAATGATAATGATGAGAGAAGGACGGAAATGTAAAAGAAACACCGTAACTTGAGAAAGAGCATGATTAAAGCCTCAGAACTTGGTTTTAGGCAAACCTAAAAAAAACATAAACTGAGGTGAGAGTTTTTTGGAGACCAAAAACTTATTGAAGAGGTAGGTTTTGAAAATTTTTTAAAAAGTGTCCAGGGATGTGATATTGCCAATTTCTGTCTACTATATGAAACAAAAAGCAATAAATATATTGTGCTGTAAATGAAAAACACAAATGTAGCGCCCCCGTTTTTAAAGACACAGCCGTTAAAAGCATGACACATGATTTTACTATCTATTGTCAAACACAGTGGTGCCTTGAATTCGTGAGTGTGATGGGCAAATGAATTCTCCACAATCCTTGAAGAGCAAGCCAGTAGGAAACTTTTTTTTTTTTTTTTTCAAATTAAAAGCCTATTAGCAACATTTAATCATATGGATATCTCACTTTCTGGACAAGTGTGAGAAACGGCTGCGCTCCAGCCGTAGCGATGGGTCTGGTGTCCAAGCAGGACCGGTAGAATCCTTTCGCCTTCTGGACTGCCGAGCTAACGACGCTGTCGTTTGACTCTGACAGATACAAACAGGAGACACGAGTCAGATCGTAATGGAAATCGCTCTTATGACTGGTTTAAGCGATAAAATACACTGCAGTGTTAACATATACATACATATTGCAGACTATATCGACTCAAACATCACTCCTACCCAATATCTCCCTGAGATACTGAAGCAACACTGTTTTTCTGTCCAGTATTTTCTCCTCTCTCAGTCCCCTGTCTGCTCTCTTCTTACTTTGCCCTCTCATCTTCGACCACTTTTGCCTGTGGTTCTGTGGGTGTCCGGCGATGTCCTGCCCCCTCTGTCTCCCCTGACTGTCTGGTCGGTCAGATCCACATGAGAACAGGAAGTAGTCGCACGGCTGCGTGAAGGGGTCAGCCGTCATAGAAAGGTGGGCTGAGGCCAACTGACAAGCCAGTGAGAGACAAGGAGGGGCTGCGAGAAGGAATGAGAGAAGAGTTACACCAAATGACAAATTCTGAATTTATGATGTCATGTTGGTGTGCGAGGTTCTTCGAAGGCATACCTCCCTGGTTATGGCTCCTGGTCTGGAGATTGTGGTGCATATAGTAAATCAGTCCCAGAACACCAGCCCACGAACAGAATATCAAAAAGAGGAGAGAAAGTCGTCTTCGATGTTTTATCCACTGTGGTTCGGCTTCTCCTTCAACCTGGAGGAGCTCAGGGTTGGACTCGGGCAGCTGCTGTTGAGGCAAAGCGCCGGGCTGAAACCCAGACTGGACCTGGTCTTGTTGTCGTGCCTCTGTCGGATCTGGAGTGGGGACTGGCAGCTGGAACGGAGATGGAGGCACAAGCCCCTTCTCGGGTTCTGGCTGTGATGACGGTTGCACTGACAGTCGAGGCTGCAAGAGAGAATTATTATTTCTATTAGTTTTGGAAAAACACTTTTTTGCACACTTGATTCAGTTTTTTTTTAAATTGTTGTTGAGAAAATAGTAGTGATGGAAATACTGCACATGGCATTTGATGTTGACAATGCAGGGCAACTATTCAAGCAAACCAAGTGGTAGAACAAAACTCTTGGCTTGTGACTGTCTACATCTTAGGTCCCCCACCACAAGTTGCATATTAATGCATGTATTGAACAGAAAACCTGAAAACTGAAGAGTGCGCTTCCCCTGTGAGTAGAGCTGCAATGATTAGTCAAACAGAATATTATCATTTTCATGTGTTTCAGTCATTTTCAATCAAAAACACCAGTCGTTCTTTGGTTTCAGCTCCATAAATGTGATTAAAATGTTGTTTGTGAATCAATAATGGATGCGATCGTTAGTTTCAGCATTACCTCGGAAGTTGTATCCTTTTTAGGATTCTAAAGGGGTCAGAATCCTCAAACATGTCCACCAGTTCAGCATCAAATGTTAGTTATGCTGATCATCAGCTCATGTTCTCGTTCTTACCCTCAAGGTATTTACAATCAAATCATCAAAAGTATTAGTTTGCAGCATCATACTCTGAGGAAACTGCACGCGTCACTCACTGGCTTCAAAACCGTGAAATTTGAAATACATCACTTTCTAGGAGCCTGCATAGCCTCCCCAAAACATTCTCAAATAACCTAGTTGCCATGTCAACACAGCCTTATGACAACAATGTCGGCTTTTTACTCTTATGAAGATCCTACCTCAAGCCCTTTTGGAGTTTCACTCATTATTAGTATGTGGATGTCGTGCCCTGTGCTTCTTTAGCCTGTTGCATCCTCTGTCATCTTCATCTGATGTTTCACGCGTGCCCTCTCTCCCTCCTTTTGTCCCTCGCACACGCAGCTGTCAACGCAACTCCCTATCTCTTGTCAAAGGTGACGTCTCTCTTCCTCTGACACTGATAAAAACAACTCTGCAGACTACGTCTCCGTCCCCTCTCCAAACCCCAGTCAATCTAGGGCTCTGCTCTGGGACACGTGTGCTGATGTTTTGTGGTGCTTGATGAGTATTAAAAATATCCTTCCCGCCCGCGGTGTCAAAAGCTTGAAGCTGAGACTGGTGAATCAAGGCCAGCGAATTACGTTTGGTTGAACATTGTTAGATTGAACTGGACAAGAACGCAACGCTTGGAGGACCATAAACATTTCCACTGTCGTCATTATCTGTGAAACATATGGCTGGTTGTAACTGATAAAGCCTGTCACGTAACAGCGTGGCACGTCATTGAGAAACATGTTTTGTGTGTCACATGGAGGCCGACCAGTGGTTATAGTGGCACATACTAATATGATAAATTTGATATTTGTTATGCAACTTATCTTTTTGTCCATTTAAAAAAAAAAAAAAACTTATTGATTCATCTTATGTCATTCCATTTGCTTCCACATTTTGTCTTAAATTAGTATAATTGTTTGTTTTTATGATGTCATATCAATAAAGTGAATTACAATTATAGTGTCTCCAAAACAATAAAATACATTTTATGTTGAGACAGAAAACAAAAATGTTTGGTACATAGCATTTATTTATT
>CAAKHG010027209.1:6566-20400 GCA_901007715.1 Dactylopterus volitans | reverse complement strand
TTATTTATTTGTTTATCTTTTGATACAGCCAAAGAAGTGTGGGCTAAATAATGCTTTTAAACACATGAACATTCACACATATCAAACAGGAATTTATTTAAAAAAAAAAAAAAAGTTATATGAAAAGACAAGGCATCTGCATGAAACACAATTGCACAACATGACACCAGATAAATGCAGCCGTGAAGGCATCATTTGTATACTAATCACATTGATGACAAAGGCAGGGCCACAAAGGTGGAATTGTTGGTGCAAAAAAAAAAAAAAAAAAAAAAAGCAGAAGAAAGAAAAAATATAAGTGGAATGCCGCCACCACCTACACAGCTAGCATGCAATGCTGAATCACTAGTGCCATGTTCTGTTAGTCATCCCGGAGTTACTCCTCACCAGAATCAATGCAAGCACAAGTTTTCTTACTGAGGAATGAGTTTCAGTGGCTGAACACCAGGCTCAATTCAAAAGGAACACTGGTGTACAATAGTGGCCAAGGCACATTGCCAGGTTAATCATGAAAACATATAATCATAAGCACTTATCAATGAAATACAGTACAGAAACATAAAATATTCCATAACCCACATGAACAGACTAGGTACAAAAGATGAGTAATGGAAAAAACATCAGTATTTACTGTAATAATGGAAGAGATCAAAGTATTGGGCTCAAAAATGAATGAATGAATGAATGAATGATAAAAAAAACAACAGATGTATAACAAAACACTGAATCCCACTGAACTGTCTTACCAACAGCTTTAAAATATTTGGTCATTATGTGTTAATATCAGTTACCTACAGCTCAAAGCTAAAAGCTCTACTGTTTTGCTATCCTGCTGCCAGGACAGGTTACTTGTGTACTAATTCTCACAATAAAAAAGGTCCATATATTATCTTATGTAAAGCAAGAGATTCCAAAATACAAACAAACAATTATGTTACTCGATGGTACCACCGCAAACTAAATTTATCATGTGCAGGGGCTTCAGAGTCAAAGTGACACTAAAAAGATATTTCAATCCACGATGGAATTGTGCAATGATCACATAATAGGTCCTGCTTTTGCTACTATATGCAGCCGACACTGGTTTTAACTTATGAGATCCCTGGAATGGAATCTCTGCTGGTAAGTCTGTGCTCGTCTATTTGTTCATAATTTGTGCATCCTAAAAGCATGCCTCTAAAAATACTTAACACTGTTGAATCAGCTCTAAATTATTTTGAGAAGACATTTGTATTGACCTTGCCTTTACTGGAGCATCAATTTCACATCATAAGAGCGACATTCACTTTTTTTTAAATCAATGTTTGCACTCGGGTTTGAGCCTTAAATGACGATTAAATGCTATCAGAGTTGAATGGCATTGCACTTTCTGGGCAGGAAAGCGTCATCATTCATGCTTGCAGGCACAGCCATCGCCAAATCCTTGCTGATCTTTTTTGCAGTGACCAAATGAGAGGCTCCTGATATTCTTCACCCTATGGCAATAACCTATGTAATTTCAATTATGATACATAACAATGATGCCATGTGCAAAGAGACCAGCGGTGAAACTCTTACAACGGAAATATCTCAGTACACGGTGCTACTAATATTACTGAGGCAAACAAAGGAAGGCAACTTTATATTCCTCGGACTCTTGTCTTGAACCCTAATGTATTTGTGCAAGATATGCCCAACATTTTAGCGTAAACATATAATTGGCACCAAAAAAAAAAAAGCTTTAGCACACAAAGAAGGCTAGTTGAGCGATTGGAGAGTTAAGAGACAAAAGATGAGGGGATGTCAGTGCAGTACATTACCTCTGCACCAAAGTCAACTGAACAAAGACGAGAGACGACCAATTGTGCATGCAAACATACATTCCACACAACACATTCACATTCACGCCTGCATACATATACTGAACAAGGCCCTGTTGCAAAGGCAAAACGGCAGCTGAATCAAATCTGTGCTTTTGGATTTGGTTCATAGTTACACTGAGGGACAGATGCTTTTGAGAATCACTGCACGGCCCGCTTGGCTCGCTGGGAGTGGCACTTCATACACAGGATCCTACCATCCAGAGGATAGCAGCCATTTTCATCCGCCTCTATGGAGAGCGGGCGAGCACAGTCCTGTAGAGTGAAGAAGTTTGGATATTCATTTGAATTTTTCCTTCACTCTTTTGGGCTGAATATCCCGTTTGATGTTTTGTTATGATCCATGTTCGTGTTCTGCAAACCGTCTTACCTCGCAACGGTAACACTTGAGGTGGAAGTTCTTGTCAAGAGCCACCACTCTGACCGTCTCCTCACTGCCTGGGGCCGGAATAATGGGCTCATTACAGCTCACACACAGAGGGGAGAAACGCCTGGAAGAAAGAGGTGACTGTTACCTTCACCTCAGTCATATTCTCATACTCGCACATAGAACGCAAAAAGCTGTGTATCCAGTTCACTGGTGAATCCAGAATACATCCATCCATCCATACATACATAAACACAATACTTTTCTGAGAATTCACTGCAGTATCCACCTGTGGTAATCCTGGACACAGTAGGGGTTATTGTTATCATCAGTGATGAAAGGCGCCCCCTCAAGTACACAGGAGCAGGTGCTGCAGCGGAAACAGTGGGCATGGAAACACTGACCCACTGCCTTTAGCACACGGTCCGTGATCCTCTCGCCACATCGGGAGCACACCGCCAGAGAATTCTGAGGAACAGAGGGAGCATGAGAAATCAACTGAGATGAAGATACGAAACTGGAAAGCAGCCTGGAAGCAGGAGAGAGGTTGCTGTGTTCGCTGTATCAACACGGTTCAGCACTTTCTGCACACTTGAGATTATACGCTGAACACCTCACTCTGCACAATATACTGATGAGTGAACAAAAGCATGAATGCAGCATATGCAATGACATTCACATCTAAGTGAAAATGAACCTTGGCAATAGTGGAAAAAAAAATCATGCCAAAATGTCATTAAAGTACTAAAAACACTAACATAAATTTTGAGGCCATTTCTTTAACATGTCAGCAAACTGTATCCATACAGCTCTGGCCAAAAAACAAAACAAAAAACACTGAATTATAAGAATGTTACACAGGAACATGTAATTGACCGATTACAAATAGGCAGCAACTATTAGTTGGAATCATGTCATAAACCAAACTGACATACTTCATATGTAGTCATAGAGATATAAGGTTATGTAAGAAGCAACAATAGAGATCACTCTTGTCTGGATGTCTTCTCACCATGTAGCAGTCCTCACACTGAGGAGAGCCATCCCTGTCGTAGAACTGCATGCCCTGCAGGGGGCGATGACAGCTCATGCAGCAGAAGCAGTTGGAGTGGTAGAGTTTGTCCATGGCCCTCACTGCGGGTTGAGTACGAGACAGAGCCTCGCCACACTTCCCACAAACCTCTGAAATGGAGATGTAGAGAGTGAGGACTTCCAAAGAGTAATATATACAAGCACCGTTATTCACAAATGTTTCAACAGTATATTCCTTTTTTTTTCTGTGCTTGAGTGCATTTGTATTTATTCGGAATGACAGCGCGTTCAACGCAGTAGCTTCCGCATTTGATGAACTCAAGTTTCATAAAACACATATAGCTCAAAAGACCACAAGGTCATAAATGTTAGCACACAGTAGATAAGCAGGAATGTCAACCACCACAGCAGCAGAGACACAGTGAAGTCCTACTACATCTGTTATGTTTTGAGGATTATCCGTTTGAGGTCTTTAACTGCTACTTACAAATAAATTCCTTCATAAAAAGATCCCCCCAGACATGTGTAAAGAAATAAAAACATGCACCAGAGGCTTCAGGCTTTTCCAGAGCACTTGTGTAAGTTGCTTATTGGACCACGATGGGCTTCCTAACTAGTTCCTGAAACAGTTCTGACTGGAGGGGAATTTCAATTTGAATTTTAACAAGAGTATGACAGCTGCCACTGTCTTCATGGTGTACAGCATGTGTGTGTACCTGTAGGAGGGGAGGTTATGACAGGTGCATGTGTGTCCATGTCTTTAATGAAGTCCTTGGTCATTCTCTCCAGTTCTTCCACTTCTCTCATGTTCAAAGGAACACCTCCACCTGGGATAGACACTGGGCCAGGGGGTGAGGGCTGTTTGCGTCCACACACACACGCACACACACACACACACACACACGTAGCACAAACAGATTTCCACTTATACACATGTATGCATTATTTACATGTTTCCAAACTCTAGCCTACAGCATTCTGTTATTCATGATTGAGCATTGGGCTTTTAAAACACAGTTAGTGCATGCACTGCAATGAATAATTCTTATGGGATGACTACTCGATATATGCACTTCCCGTGCTTGCAGGATTTACAAATAATGCAAGGAGCCCACCATGGAACTTTAACAACAAAGCTGGAACATACCATGGATGCAGGGGGCGGTTTTGTTGGCTGAAGAAAAGAGGAGGGTGGAGACGCCATCGTCTTGGGTTGCGGCGGAGGCACAGCAGCAGGAGGGTTTTGGTTTGCATTCACCTGACTGGCAAAGGGAGAGCTCTTTATGTGATTGGGTGCCTGGGCAGCACCCATGTTGTTTGGTGGAGTAGGAGGTGCTGGAGGAGCTGAAGGAGGTGGAGGGAAAGTGCTGGTGGTAGATGGAGGAGAAGGTTTCGGTGCACCACCGATTGCAGTAGGGGTCTGGTTCAGGTTCTGGTTCAGTTTTTGCGCCAGGGAGGCTGAGGATGTTGTTGGTCTTCCTCCGAAACCAGACTTGGGTGCCACAGCTGGAGCCTTAGCAAATGGCTGAGGTGCAGCATTTGCTGAGGAGCTGTGGTTGGCTTGTCGGTTCGTTCTAGCTTTGAGCTCTTCGGCCCAAGGTGCAGGGGGCGGGCGGTCTCCCATCTCAGGAGGTGGGAGGAAGGAAAGAGCTGGTTTGGGAGCTGTTGGGGGAGGACCCGATGGCTTGGGTGCTGGTGCTGAGTACTGACTTGGTAACTGTGAACACACCATTAACGTTTTATGCGCGGCAAACCTGGAAAATCTCTCAATTCACAAACAAACCCTGATCCATCAGGGGAAAGTGAATATCAGAAATATAATATTGTACACAGAAACGCTTCAAGCAGGGGCTAAATGAGGCACTTAGATTAAAGTAAACATTGGAAGCGCGCCTCAGTTTGAGCTTATCAGAAGTGCTTCATCTCTCTGACATTTATTTTGTGGTTTTGAGCAAACATTATTTTGCCCTTCTCCCTGCCCCCCGCCAGCTGAATAAAAACACTCTCCATTTATGGGCCTCTCACTTTGTTTCTGGCAGCACATTCTGGCTTCATCACACACTCTCAGGCTCTCCACTCACTTCTCTGTGCATCCCTGTCTCTGCAAGTGTCTTCTCTCACATTGTGAATCACCAGCTACCTCTCTTTCAGTCTGATGTGCTGTGTGTGCAGTTCACTTATCACTGGGCTGTCAACCGAACAGATGAGCGGAGACTCATGGAACAATCCTGGCATCCTTCCACCTGGTTTCCACTGACTTGCCATTCTTTCTTTTTTCCTTTCTGACATCATCGTCCCATGCTTCAAACCTTGTTGACATTTATACCACTCCTCTATTTCTTAGCCAACTGTGTGCTAATATGTATGCCTTGCTTGTTGCTGTTGCTTTTTGCTATACTCTGTCCATCCATGCTTCATACCTTTGGCTTGAAAGGTCCCCTGGTCTCCATTTCAGATAGCAAGTCAGTCAGAGAGTCGAGCTGTTTGTCAAAGCTAGTCTGCTTCTCCACCAGCTTCTGGAGGGGGAGAAAGGCAACACATGGGAGGGCATTAATTCACATACGATTAAAGTAATCACAATGAAATAATGTTGTTTTGTTGATTTGACAAAACAGGTGCAGAAAGAGGAGAAACTGCTTTGGCTGTATATATGCACACCGACAACATGTGACATTTACATATCCATGATGGAGTTGGCGCTTTAATCTTTGCTGAAAAGCACAATGAAATGTTACCAAATTGTTTAACAGCAATTTACACGGTTACTTTCACAGCAGCATGGGATGGTGGACCCATGATGACAGAATGAATTATGAAGGAGACATAAAACTTAATGAAGTGATTCATGGTGACAATGGATAAATAATGTTTGCTTTATATTCTCTTAATTGGATGGCAAATGTATCCTTTAGCGTTCAGGACAAACGGCATTAAATCCCATAAATTAAAGCATCTGAAGCCTAACAAAAGAACCAAAGATAATCCCATTCTAATCCTACAATAAACATGAAAACAAGCATTTAACTGCATGACTAAAAACCATTTCAGCGGCATACTGTATATGGAAAACAATCCTGTTAAAAGCATGAAGCCGGGCAACTTACCCCAGACTAATGCCAATATAATTACTTGAATTTTTTTTAAACAAATGAACAAACAAACAAAAAACCCAGCTTTTTCTGGAAACACTTCTTCAGTTCTCTATGGTCTCACTGTGTCGATAACTTATGTAACATGCAAGTAAACTAGGTGAAACATGCAAACAAGCCAACCCACTCAAGCTTCATCTGTTAAAGAGAATGTCGTGGCTCACCTGTGGGTTCCCGGCAGCACTGGGAATACTGGTACCGGAGGCAGGGAGGGGTGGAGGGGGAGGGGGAGGAGGAGGAGAGGGACAGGTGGGGAGACAGGCGCTCTCCTCAGGGGGAACAGGTAAGGGCAGGTCATCTGCTACCGGAGGTGGGGCTGGGAAGGCAGGAGGGGGGGCATCGGGGGCAGTGGGTGTGATATGGCATTCGGGGGGAGGGGCTGGCAAGTCATCATCCAGTGGTGGAGGAGGAGGAGGGGGAGGGAAGTCTGACAAAAATGAGGAGGGTTGATTGGTTAAAAGCTGTGGCGCACTACACTATGAGCTTCTCATCCAGCCCAGTCATTGATTGTATAAACGAAGCATTTTGACAAAACATTCATTGCTTTGTAACAACAGAAAACACAAGTTAAAATTGATTTATTTAAGTTTGTTAAGCTGTGAAACTTTTCATGCTCCGATCTAAAAAAGCAGCAGAGGGTGGGAGTGGAGTGTTGCTGTTTTTTTGTGTGAAAACTAATTAGCAGTTCACAAAATGGAACAAGAAATGTAAATACCATAACAGAGCGAGGGCGGCGGTGGAGGAAGGTCTCCTACCCGTCCGATCACACCCGTGCCTACTGGAGTCGGTGATGGCTCTGAGGGAGGCGTCTGACTTTTGGGCCGTGGCGGCGCTACAGAGGCAAACTTCTTTGGCTGGTTGTAGAAGGACGGCGTGGTGACTTTAAAGTTCAGAGAGGAAGTCACCATGAATGGCTTGCTGCTGCTAGAGTCCTCCATTTTTCTGTATTTATCTGGGGAGGAACACAAGAAAGATTACAGGCAACAGTTTGATGCCGGACAGTCAAACATGAATTCTTATATCAGTGGCTGTTTTGCAACAAAATAACAGCACAGGTTGCAGTGAAGGATAAGCAACTCCAGATTTAGCAGTCTGGCTTTCAATCTTCTTATGAGGAAACCTTCATTAATCAGCTGACGAAAGCTGAGTGGCCGGCATTCCTTGCCAATGTATGCATGTCAGATCGTTTGCTGTGGAGAATTAGCGGTCGTGACGCATCAGCAAAACATTTGGCCTGTCCCAAGTCCAGCCTCCATACTAATTGCAACCAGGTTCTGCATGTGCACATCCTTCACACCGACACTCAAAACATGTCAGCAAGCAAAGTTAATTCACTTTCAATTTAACATTTGAGAACCGAAAAGGACAGATAATTGTTGAGCAATGCACCAGGAAACGGAGGAGGCGTCCCAAGTTGGAAATTTTAAAACACAAATTGTCGATTTCTGTGTTCATGTTTTCGATACTGCTCGTCCGTCTGTCAAACGGCTGGATGAAGCAAAAACTATTGGACTGATTTTTCATGAAACTTGGTGCAGGGGTGGAGCATGGGCAGAGGAGGAGTCCATTTAAATCTGGGGCAGAGAAGAATCACATGATGGATAAACAAATAATTTTCTACTTTCATTGACACTGACAGATACAGCATTTTTTTTTAACGGAGTGTTCAGGGGCTATAGTGGGTTTAGTGTAGTTTTGGCCAAATACTTCTCTGACAGCCCTGAAAACGTCTGTTTCAAACCCAGCTATGGTTAAAACAAATTTGGTACACACACATATGTCTAACACTTTGTCATGATCTCATAGTTTGCATGAAGACAAAAAACAGGTAGTGAATCTTTGCTCTGAACATTTTCATGAATTTCACTGGACATATTACATGGAACTTGTTTGAGGTCTGCACTCTCGCCTGCAGTCATTTATTAACTTAGCAGTCAAATACAACTGAAGCCACCGTAGAACACGGAATAAAACCAAAGCTTTCGAGATCTAATTCTCAAAACTCAAGTAGCAGTTAAACTATTCAATCTGTGAATATGTTTACCATTTCCTATTAGTATGGAACATTGACTTCTTTTATGTTAATTGTAAAAACAGTTGCACACTAACTGGGAAACAGCTGTCTTAGCCCCTTAAGTCTTAGTAAAACTAATTAAAATGGTTTATTATACTCACAGTGGCTTTTAAAATGCAGTTTGGGCTATTTCTGGATTTAGTGAAATAGCAGTATAAAAGAAAATAACCACCACCAGGCATTCTGCAAATGCAGCGTTACTGAATCCTTTAAACACAAAAGCCCTGGCAAACAGTCGACAGTGGAATGAGAGAAAAAGTGTGTGAACATTTCTGCAGGCTGTGTATACACAGCAGACATACCATATTTAACATATGGCTGCTTAAAGTTACATATAACACGGTGATACCAAGCTTTGAACCCGGGATGGCAACTGTCACAACATTTTCCTGTGAGGTACGTCAAAAAGAGGGGGAGTTCAAATATTTACCCCACACATGCTGGTGGTTAAACAAATGTTGATGTTACTTCAGCGTTTCTACCAAGATTCCTCACAATGTCTGAATGCATCATTTCCCCAAAGACCACCGGGCACAGACATGACCTTCAGTCCACAGCATGACTGTTCAAGTTGACCCACTCAGCAGCGCTCAGTAGTATATTAACAACAAAATACACTCGATAACAATGTAGTCAATATTACTCCGCTGATTAACTACATTAAAGCTTTGGGTTCCATTTAGTTAATGTAATCTTAGATGAAATGGTTACATGTGGCTTCTGTTAGTCCTATGTCGATCTGATAACTGGCTGTCAAACACACTTCTCCACATGCCGCATTGTTTGAAATGTGGGTTGAGCAGTAGTTGAGGAAATAAAGTTTGACACTTTCTCGAAAAATATGATGTAGGGACTGAGGCCTGCTGGCAGGGTAAAGCTAACAGGAAAAAGGGATTCATTGTCAGCCCTTGATGTTGGGACAGACATGCAACACTTCAAGTTCTGACATGACAAAAAAAAAAATAAAAAAATCTGGTGCACATTAACATGAGATGGCAGCTGCATTGTGGATAAAAAGCAAGATTTACTGAGGTTAAAGAATTTCCTCCATATATGCTCTGGCATTGTGCCACGATGCATGTGAGTCAACTGCTGCATGACTCAAAGACAGCCCATTATGAATCACTGATAAACAAACCTCTGACCAACACACTACTTTATGTTCAGAGGGGAGTAATTCATGAAACTTAACAGATTCTTAAGTGCAATTTACTGCCCACTTGAACGTTTAAGCAAATTGCTGCAAGAATAAGTAATGTGAGGCTAAGGTGGTGATGTAGGTAAAATAAAGTCCACACGTAGAGCAGCGTAAAGAGAAAAACAGCAGGTGTTATGCAGAATTTTTTTTTTTTTATAGAAAAAAAGCCAGCAATTCAATAACCATGACTCAAGACCCACTTCAAAATGAATGAAGTGGACTCTTCATGCAAAACAAAAACTTATTATGGTCAGGATACAGCTCTTGGCTTCAAATGAGGTTTTCATGTCCGACTATCCACAGAGGCCTCTTGAAAGAACACTTGGATCTAAATTGGCTTTCTAAAAAGGAGTGCTTGACAAGGGCGGGTGTAGTTTGTGATTTAATCTTTTCATTGCCGTACTTGAGGTACCTTGTTTCTAAGAAAAAAAACAGCCTGTCAATTATTCATGTGTATCAATTAGCGGCGATGAAAGTGATGGTCAGGTTCCATCTGTTCCTCAATACAGCCCTGGGGGATTTGAGACGGTGAGATCAGCTCTAACCTCAGCCCCAACCATCCTGCAGCGAATCCATCTTGAAACCTGATCCTTGAGATGAGAGACCCTCCACTGTGGAGCAAATTTGGCAGCAGAGCTCAATGACATCACCTTCTCTGCTTTTATTGCACCCCCCAAAAGGTCCTCTCTTTATATTTGTGCTGGTTTACTCTTAATCATTTATGCTGCCTAAATGAGAACTTCATTCTCTGTCTGAAGTTGGGTCTTACTTTGATGCAGTGGTTGACCTCAACCGTTTTATCACTTTTTTATTTTTGGGCCTACCTCAATCTCTCAGTCATCTTTCTTCCACCACTTTAGCTGAATGACATCACTTGAGGCTAGGTTTAATAATTTCCACTTTACAGCTATGATGGAAGATGGCATTGTTTGGCCTGTAAAACAGGGCTGAAGAACTTTGAAGCTTTTGAACTTGCACAAACTCAACTTAGCTGAAAAGCTTTTACAGGCTAGAAAATTGGCTCTCAACCCTGTCATGGGTAAGTCAGTTGGCATTCATTCTGTTATTTGATTTTCACATGGGTTGGAGGTTTCGTGGTGCTGTGGCACATGTAACCATAGTTGGAGAATCACCGCCTTAAAAACTACGAGGTTACTTACAGACTTTTGAGAGGGACTCCAGACTCAGCATCTAAAGTCCCGTATGGACAATTAAACAATGCAAACAAAAGTACAAAGCTGAGCTTTTTGTGGCACACTTTCTATTATCTGGGGGAAGATACGCAAAAGGAAAAACTGATTATGTATTCAGTGGGATCGATATATGCATCTGTACACATTTATGCACATGGCAACGCACTAGTTATTCTATAAACTATTTATAAATATTATTTATAATTTAGAAATTATTGATCTCCCTAAAGGTTGTGTTAGTATAAGACGGTAACTGATCCTTTTCATTCTTGCACACATCATACATCTTGCTGTTAGTCTGACAGCTGCACAGAGTGCTGTAGAATCACATCCCCGCATTATCTCTCCGTTTGATGACAGCATGGCAGCATATGTATGTCCCAATCCTTTAACATGGTTTTTTCCTATGTCCATCGGTGGTTCCATTGTTCCATTCAGCTGTGCCCGTGAATGAATGCTTGCACGTGCCGGTTTATGCGATTAACCACTAGTTTGATACATGAGATGTAAAATGAGAGGGCACAACCCACTTCATGTGGACTGGACAAGTCGCTGTTTGCGCTGAGATCTCCAGTGAACATGCAGCACAGCTGGCACCTCAAGTCTTTTCAGAACTCACAGACTGTGATGCACTAGCAGGCGGTTTCTTGCCGTGTGGTTTAAGAGGAACTCAAGTCCGTTTATATACTGTATTACCGCTTTGTAAAAGGTCACATATGGAAGTGTCGCAGCATGTCACCTCGTTAAGCCAATGACTTCTACATCTTTAGTCTCTAAAAATGCAAAACAAAAGTGGGTAAAAACAAGCTACAGTGTAAAGGGAACCATAATTCTATTCACAGAACTGCAAGTGCCACAATGGCCAAGTAAAATGTACTAAAAAGCCTTTTAGGTGGTAGTCTTTTTACTTTAAGAAATGCTTGCTGTAAACTAAAATGCTTGCCCCGGCCTTGTGTGCTAATCTTCTGTACTTGGCAAAAAGAAATAGCAATTAAACAGCAATGAAATCAAAGAAAGACAAAGAGAAAGTTGATTCAATATTCACAAGGCAAATATCTAATCTACAGAGAACCTCAATTTCAGCGTCTGGTCCTGTATCAGTAACTAGTGTGTTGTTGATGAAACTCCCTATTGTTCTGATGTAAATAGCACACCCAGTTTCTGGGAAAGTGTGTCGAGGCCGGGGGTCACTAATGCAGGGACAAACAACCCTTTTGAGTCTGGTCTTACAGGTCACTGGACATTCATCGAGCACCAGTGTTATGCTCCCCCTCCGACAGCAGTTAGAGGAGTAAGTGGACCAGCCAATGGGCGGCCCACCCAAACAACCCTGCCTCTCCACTGTAACAAAGCATGACACATGTCAAAGAAACATACCCAAACAGAAGCAGACTAAATCAAAGAGCTAAAGATGCAGCCGTTTGCAAAAGGGCGCCCAAAAAAATTGCATGTGTGCCTCGACTTGCAGAGGCTACAATTAGGAAGAATTTCCCAGCAATTCAAATAAGTGTAGAGCCACACACATCATCAACTGCATTCATAAATCTTAAATTTGCCTCCCAAATTTACTGGGGCATTATAGACCATAATCCCCGTCTTCACAAACAGACGCGCCACGCTGACTGCTGACTTACCTACACCAGATTCCTCTCAATTTTTTTCTCTCCAATTTTTACTTGTGGCCTCGGCTTGGGTCAACCGCCTCTTATCTGAAATCCGAAGTGGAAATCCACCGAGCAGCTGTGCAGCATTGTTGTTACTCGCGAGGACGTCCACATTCCCGAAGTTCTAGAAATCACATGCATGGGCCTAATTTCTCAATCAGCCCCCATCGCCCATATCAGGGGGCTCGCAGCTGTGGCATATCTGCTCTCATCCCTCACAACAAACGAGACCTCAACATGGGCCCCTATCAAACAGATTCCTCTCCACATCTGACAACAGATTTATGTCTTTATGACGAGGTGTAAACCTCAACATGCTCGGTGCTCCACCCAGCCCGGCACCTCGTTGCCTGGGCAGGGTGAGCGGGGGCTTCGGCAGCTGACAATCACAATCGGAGGAACGGCCTCGGTCACGGCAGGTGAAGAAGGGGAGCTGGGTTCAGTACGCACAATCGAGCAGGGCGCATTATTGCGGGGGAGCTAGGAGGGTTTTTCGTTCTTGAAGCAAAAGCTGTCTTTCGCAACGCTTATGGCCGCGCCAGCCAGGTTAGGTGGCTGCGTCGTGACAGCTCGGTTTTATTTCTGTTTTGTGTTTGTTTTGTTTTTGTGGCTGTCAGGTTGACTCCCATCGACCTGACAGCCGCCGCCACTCGCCCGCGAGCCCAAACACACAGACGTCATCAATCACACACCAGCAGCCGCGTTAGCTTAGCATAGGTGGACCCCCTCTCACACACCCCTCTACACAAAATACGTTACAACCTTTGGTGAGCGGGTCTTACGTGGGGAACCGGACTGATGGCGGACCGTTTTTTTTTTGTTGTTTTTTTAAATCTCACCTCATAGAGGGGAGCTGGTGGCTTCTTTTAGCTGCGCTGACATCGAGTTCGATAATTAGAGCGACGTCCGAAGAACGGGGAAGCGCACTGCTAGCTGGCGAGCTAGCTAGCTAGCTGGTTTGGCTGGGGCTTCCTGTTGGAGCTTCCGCATCGCCCTGCCTTAATCGTCGGTGTCCAGCAGCGAGTGTGGCAGCCCTCTGAAACTCGCGGCGCTGTGTTCCCGCGGGCAGCCGCGCCAGCGGCGGAACGCCACCCACCGCCGCGGGGTGTCTTTCAGCCGAAGTCTGCAGTGGCTGACGCGTGTAAAACCCCGCCACATGACAGAGCCGCGCTGCTGGTTTACCACATTGCGGAGATGCAAGTCCCCCGTGGAGAAACCAGTCGATCTGTGTGTTACCTGACAGAAGACTTCTCCTTATTAGGTAACATGTAGCAGTCTGCCCTGGAAACCCGCACAGC
>CAAKHG010027204.1:0-16395 GCA_901007715.1 Dactylopterus volitans | reverse complement strand
GTCGGCTTTTTTTTTTTTTTTTTTTGGGGTGGGGGGGGGACTTTTTGTGCGCTGCAGACTTGTAGCTTTGGCGGCTCTCGATAGTTCCCACTAACCTGATTTAATGCCCCCGTCAAGCAACATTAGAAAAGGTTTGGTTGGCCTCTGATTTGATCTAGGTCTGTTGGAGAGGAGGGGGGGGGAGTGGGGATGGGTTGCCGGCAGTTTTTTGAGAGCGGCAATTATTTTTGGATCGATCAGGGCAAAAACGGTGATGCTTTCTAAAGCTCCCAGCCACGACTTCAGGGGGAGGAAAAGGGTTTTTACTTCTGCAACGGTGTTAAAGCTGTGTTGTCATACATTTGCTTTTCCTCTGTGTCCCTTTTAGAACGACATCCAACTATTGCACTTATTGAGATTTCAGAACTTGCAATCTTCCTGGCTATATATAAAAGATTCCAGTGTTTGTGTTGGGACCAGGCTACGTCATCACGTTCCCCCCTCCCATCCTCGCGTCGAAGAAACAGTAAAGTGGGTAATACCGTTTTTTCATGCATCATTTGCGTAGCACATCGGTGCGGGATGTGGCCTCCCGACCAATCGGTTTCACTGTGCTGCATTTGTGCATGTCTGTAAATCGAAGACGAGGTCAGCAAGTCAAGATCTCATCATAAGCTCCTTTGAAAGCCGGGATCACGCTTTTACTTTTATGGGATTGGTTTTTTTTTTCGAGGCCAATCGAGCCTTTACTGTCTCGGCCAGCATGCAGCGCAGGTCCAGGTAAGAGTCACCATCATCAGAACCGTAATGGCGCTTTCCACTCGGTGATAAACATACATAAAAACAGGTCGTTATCCTCTCGATTGTTACCGGTGGGCGTTCTTCTGAATGTGGTGGTGTCCTGCGGCGGGGATGTCTGAAGCGAGCAGATGACATTTTGAGGGCATCGTGCTGTTTTTGTCTCTCTCTTTTTTTCCGTTTTGTTTTTTTTGCAAGTTTGGGCAAAAGATGGATGTTTTTCATCAAATCGGGAAATAGGGAATAAGAGAAGAAGATCAGAGGAGACTGCGAAAGGGGGAAGATACGAGGAGGAGAGCAGAGGGGGGGTTCCACAAGCCGCAGAGGCCACTCAGACGGTCTAACGTGCACTCGGTAACAGCAGGGACAGCCAGGCCACTACCCACGATGCACAGCTGTTGGGCTGCATCCTCAGGCACTCACGCAAAATCAAGAGAAAATGTACCCCAACTACAATGGATACATTTTTTTTCTTATTTCAGTGCCTTCTGAAATATCTGTTCTCGTCTCTCGTCAAGGGAATCGTGTGCAAAATCGCACATCGCTCTACATCACTTTTACGTTACAAAAGAGATCGGCCGCGTCCCGATTTCAGCCGCGATGTTTCAGAAACTGGGAATCACTTTCAAGAAAAAAAAAGAAGTTTCAGCACTGGTTAAAGTTCATAAATCAAAGTGCAGATACACGTTGGTTTATTAATATAAAACACATTTCAATTTCATTGCCAAAAAATGGTTATAAAATCACAATCACAGTCAACATAGAACTTATAAATTACTTTTTACACACCGCTGGTGTGACATTACTAACATACCAGTGTGTCACTTTTTAATTGGCAGCACATTTCGACGGCAGCTTATTATAATCCAGCAAATTGCGACAACTCGTGCAGAACCAAAGTTAACCCTCACAACTTTTGATTAAAACAAAAAGCTTTTTTGCTTTATAGTGTTGTGGAAGTGACGATCATATTGACTCGATAGCACGCGGTGGTACCTGACATTTATATTCTGTAAACCTTTCAGTCAACTTAAATTTCAAATCAAACCCGGTTCAGTAGTTCATCACTGTCGTCTTGTGACGCCACCGGGCGAGCCGATGAGCGGCTCCAGCGGCCCGATAAAATAACATTTGCATTCGGATTCCTGCCGCAGACGCAGATGATGCTGGATGATGTCGGGGGGGTGGCGTGGGGGCTGTGAAAGATTCATAAGTCTGCTCTGTTTCCCCGATATGCAGCGTGAACGCTTCCCGCCCCGACCGTGTTAGCTACTCTGGCCGATGACACTTGAAACGCGGCCGTGTCAATCCAATATAACACCAGATGGCTCCGAATTGTAGGATCGATGGGTTTCATTATCCTCGGTGCATATATCGCCCGGCATAATCATAATCATATTTGAATGTAAACTCACCTCACACCTTCACCACCACGCGCATTTGGAATATGTAAATGGAGTGTTGCCCAATCACGATGAGCCCGAACCACATAGGCACACGGGTGAAGCGAATGATGAGCGCCATATATTTATTTATTTATATATCAAACACCCATCGGCATCGGGCTGGAGGATCCCGCTGATTGTTCCGATTGTTTTTTTTTCGAGGTGGACGGAAATCAGTCTGGCCGCTGTAAACATAAACACTACGGCGACACTCGGATGTGAAGACGCGAGCAGGAGCGGTCGTTTTGGTCGCTCTGTCGTCGTGAATCGCTCTGAAGCGCCGTCGAACGGCAGATTAATACGGAATATCCAAGCATGTTGACTGTGGGCGCGTGAGAGCGCAGAATATTAGGTTGATTCGAGTGCGCATGTCATTTTCCGGCGTACAAAGCACTTCTAAGCACGCAAGATTTTGTAAATGATTCCCCCAGATCCAGCGCTCTTCTGGCGGCTCTCATCAGAAGTCCATCTTCAACCCGCTGGGCTCCTCCGCCATCATCCAGACCCGCAAACCTCCTCTTCATGAGGCTGCGCCATCGCCGTTTTTCTGTTCATAACTCACACGAAATTACACCATCCAGTCAGCATTCACAGCGGCAGGATCAGAAGTGGGTCGCCGGCCACTTTATTAGGTACACCTGGTCAGCAGAAGTCAGCTGCTTTTAAAACCAAACACGATTGCATCATGTTTACTTACTTTTGTGTTCTAAAACTGATTTATACTGAGTCATCTTGAGGCTGCTCTCCCTCCCTCCCCCATTAAGAGTCCTTAGAGATCTTCTACCAGTCTGAGAGGCTGAAAACTCTGGATGGACCTTCCATTAACACAAATATCTCATTAGGCCAGTCACGTGGCAGCAACACGATGCAAGACGGCGCGCTAGAGCTCAAACCGAGCATTAGGACGACAAATGAAGGGGATTTAAATAGGTTTGAACGTGGCATGGTTGCTGCTGCCAGACGGGCACCAGTGATGGTCAGTCCTCTGGGAGAAGATGCCCTGTTGATACCAGAGCTCAGAGGAGAATGGCCAGACTGGTTCCGGCTGATAGAAAGACAACAGTTACTCAATGAACCACTTGTTGCAACCGAGGTCTGCAGAAGAGGCATGTCTGACTACAAAAGGT
Source organism: Dactylopterus volitans (assembly GCA_901007715.1). Lineage (NCBI taxonomy): Eukaryota > Metazoa > Chordata > Actinopteri > Syngnathiformes > Dactylopteridae > Dactylopterus > Dactylopterus volitans. The sequence continues at coordinate 13,046 of CAAKHG010027204.1, read as the reverse complement.
GCAAGACCTGGAGGCAGATGGGCTACAGCAGCAGAAGACCTGTCATTAGGTTCATCTTGCTAGCTAATAATGAGCTAGAATGAGCTTCTTCCGGCTATATGCTTCACTTACTCATTATGGGTAAATGGGCTTGCGTTTTATGGCGCTTTTCTACCTTAACGATTTTCACACCCACATTCACACACTGACGGCGGAAGCTGCCGCGCAAGGTGTCAACCTGCTCACCAGGAGCAATTAGGGGTTCGGGATCTTGCTCAAGGATACTTTGGCACAATGGCTGCCGGAGCTGAGGAGGGCTGATGAATCGTCTAATCCTGAGCCGAGGCCGTGGGAGTCGGAAGCATAAAAATTGTGGGTCTTCCCCCAGAAAATGTTTACAGCGGTAAGCTTGGGTAAAGTTGGACACATATTCGCGTGTTCAGAAATCTAATCAACAGCCCCCGGGTGCATGCGGGGCCGGGATTAGGTGCGACACCGCAAAAATGTGGGGCGGAAATTTTCAAACTTCACCAAACTGCACACATCAATGGTCTCTTGCTGGTCAAACTACAACACTTGGTTCGGGAAAATAATATTTCCCACAATTTCTCAGGTTTTTCTGTGAGAAGCAGTCTTCAGTACCTTCAATATTTGATGGTGAAGTGTCGACGAACTGCCTCCGCACATCAAAGGTCTCCTGGTGGTGAAATCAGAACACCTAATTTCAAAAGATGTTATTTTTCCATGTTTTTTTATTTATTTACTTTTTATTCCGAAACCGCACTATTAAATGGCGTAGGGTCACCAACTGTCTATCATATAATAGCTATTTTTTTTTGTGTAATTAAAAAAAAAAATCCTAAAATTCTGGAAAAATTTTCCAAAACCAAGTGTTGTCGCCATGTGGCCAGAGTTTGGTGGCAATGCATCATATCATATTGAGGAGACAGCAGGTTTTATGGTCGTATTTTATTGTTTGGTTTAATCTTGAACAACAATAACCATCAAATTAAAAGCAACAATTTAGTTTTAGTATTATTTAAAAACAAACAAAAAACAATCATATTCAATGAGTCAAACGCGCATGATCCAGGCGTTACATTTTAATCTGCGACATGTTTCCCACAATTGCGGTCGACCTTTCGTTCATTTCACGACGACAGAAGACAGAAGAAGAGGAGCTGAGCTCAGTCCCTCCCTCCATTGTTCAGCCTCCAACAGATTAATCACGACTGGAGGGTAAAAAAAAAAAAAAAAAATTGACAAATAGAGATGATTTCACACTCCCCAATAGGGCGGTGGCTCATTTATCTTTTCATATTCTCCCCTCCCGAGTTCACAGTGACCGTGCTCGCTTTTGTTACTTTGCTCGCAGAAAAGAAAACCCAAGAAAGTCCAATATCAGAAATTGCTACTGGCAGGGGAACTCTTTTGTTGAGGATGTGAGGGAGCAGTTATGAGGAGATGGACCAGCAGGGCTGAAGCTCTTTGTCACGGAAGAGACTCTTTGCATTTTGGCCAGCAGAAACTTTTCTTTTTTGTTTCTTTTTTTCTTTTTTTTTTTTTGAATCTACATAATCTTTAAAGTGTCATTACCGGCCGCATGCATTATTCAGGAGAAGTGATTGTCGCTGCCATGTCATGCGTCCCCCGTTATTCAGCCGACTTCATTACTTGACGTGTCAAAACTCGCGCTGTCGAGCCGGACAGGTTCAAAATATCTCTGGGACATCTATGAATCAACTCCACTCTCATTCTGCACGCACGCGGCAGCAGCGGTCCAAAACGTGTCCGGGCCGTGTGGAAGAACCTGCAGACACGTTTGTTCTGAACTTGGCCCTGTTTGCTTCTGCACCTGCTAAATTTTCATTATCATATTATTCATATTATTGCCTTTCAGTCCTGCCACTTTTGTGCTACCACACATACTGCACACACACAGGTATATCGTTTTTGTTTTTTTTTACTCGTACTACATGTGCAGCTGTACACATTGCCCTTATCCCACGTATAGCTTGTTCAGTCTTGCGTTGCATGTGTACATATCTATTGACCTTGCCACTGCCACTTATCCCTTGTATAGCCGTTTAGTCAGGTGTGCTTATCTCTCTATCTATCCATAGATGTTGCGCAGTCTCAGGGTGCTGGGCTTGGGGTGGAACCCTCCATGCATGGTGAGGAGCTTTCTTGTCTTGATAACTTGTCTTGATGGCTTCTGTCTCCTCCTTCGGCCAGCTTATGATCCCAGCGGGGTATCTGATGACTGGTAGAGGGTTCATGTTGATGGCTCGGATCTTCTTCTTACCATTCATTCTTACCGTGTCACCAACCACTGTACTATCCAACTGCTTGTGTGTGTATATATGTATATATAATGTGTGTTCATGTGTGTATATTTATATATCTATCTATATATATATGCATCTACATGTGTGTGTATGTATGTATGTACAGTATATGTGTGTTCGTGTGTGTGTGTGTGTGTGTGTGTGTGTGTGTGTGTGTGTGTGTGTGTGTGTGTGTATATGTACATAGCTGCATACATGTTTATTGTATATATCTTGTATTCCGTTGTTATGATTGTTAATGAACTCCCTCCATGATAAAAAGAAATGTTCTTGCTGGGGATCAATAAAGTACATCAAAACGAAAATGCATGATTTCAATTGAGGCCTGATTAGGAGTATCAGAATGGATTATGCCGTTTTTAAATGAGCTGGATCAGATTTGGGACAATAACGGCAAACTGGCAAATGTGAACCCAGCCAATGAGGATAACGCGAGAGCGTTGCTAACGAGACGCAGGAGCGGCAAAATGAGTTTATTCTATGGTAAACGTGCGCAGGTAGAGATTGCATTTTAATACCGGGCCAATACCGAGGCGACGGGGAGCAGAAGCGTCTCTGCCCTCATAAACCCAGCCGCTTTTCAAACAGCGCGCCGTGACGTCTCGCAGCCTGCGACGCCGGGACAAATGGCGGTCCAAGAGGCTAACGGGGGAGGGGGAGAACTCGTGTTCACGAGAGTCTGGTCAAACAGATATGAGTTACAAGGTGGAACGGTAAACAGGATTTCCAAAGAATATCACTGCCGAGAGCCGGGGACGGGATCGCATCGCTCATCCGCCCCCGCTGCGCCGCCGGGGCCGATATCGCTGTCGCACACCCCCTTGCTCATGATTGCTCCCGGCCGCCGGCAAGAGCCTTTATAGCCCCCGCGCTTTGAGGAGGGGGGAGACCCGGGGTCGCCCAAGTTTGTGAATAAATTTGCTGATTCAAATTGCGAAAAAAAACAACCTCTCAGCTTTGATGAATGTCAGCTCGCGAGAACGATTAAAGCAGAAGCCACCGGGAGCTTCTCAGCGGGCCTGGCTGACTTTGACTCTTGGATTTTTTTTTTTCAGGGGGGGGGGGGCACTCGATGATAATAGGCCTTTTTATGGAAGACGCTGAGTATGTTTACACGCGCGCCAATTTCCCACTATCCTTTTGGATGTGACTATAGTTAGAACTTCATAGGGGTCACGTAAACACATTCTGTTTAGACGTAACCAAGCCTTACTCAGATGAAGACATGGGGGGATTACGCTGGCATTATTCTTGCTGCAGGAACAGTCCCCGGACATTTACGCAGCATGTTCAGAACATGAACGCCTCCGTTTGGATGTTCCGGGAATTTTTGGGGCAAACGGCTCGGCGCGTCGTAAACAAACCAGCCCAGGAGACACGCACACATACGGCAGTTTTAATAGGAGGAAAGTTCCCCCATACGGCTTAAATAGGACATCCATCACTATGTTAATCAGGGTACGCGCAGCTGCACCTAAATGGGAGCATAAGCGGTTCTTATTCTTATTGCCGTGTAAACAACGCTGCTGCAATATTGTGTTTTTGAGAATAAGGGCTAAAACCACAATGTGTGTGCGCGCTGCTATGAAAAATGAAAATGAAAAAAGAAAAAAGAAAAAAAAGATGAATTTAACGACATATTGATTCCACCTGGCTTTCTTGCTTTCACAGTCCTGGACTCGTGCGTGTTGGAACATCGTCACCTTGTCGTTCACTGCGACACTAGAACGGTTGCCATGACGGTGTGTGTGTGCGCGCGTGTGTGGCGGAGTTCCGTATGTTCAGAGGTGTGTTCAAAGTGAGAGAGGCTATGAATCACAGCTCTAAACTGAGCACACCAAATCAAACTTTATGCGTCCGGCACTTTTCATAAAACTGAAATGCAACGCAAAGTGCTTTACAGCAGTTAAAAGCATTGCAAAGGAAAAAACAATAAAAAAAAATCGTGCCCATCCTTCCCACCCTCCATATATGCACACACAACTACGCACACACGCACACACACACACACTCACCGCTGACAGCAGGGAGACATGGCAGGGCACTGAGGAGGTCTCATACTGTATAAGACCTACCTGACCTATAATGGTGCAGCCTTACTGCTCCATAGCCGCAGAAGCCTCATTATCCGAGAGGGGGCCATTATTTCTGTGCGCTGGTGTGATTTTAACATTGAAACAATGCTGAAAGAGCAGCGGCTGTGAGGGGCAGCGTCTTGGCTCCCTGTGACAACCGCAGTTTCGTTTTCCATTTTGCTGGCGCCGCCATACCAATGACCCCTTCACTCGGAGCTCTCGTTGCAGCCTTCGCCCTAATTCTCTCCTGACGAGAGCCGTGTGTGTGTGTGTGCGTGTGTGTGTGCGTGGACGCTTAGCTGGCAGGAAAGACTGCTGCATATGTCTGTGATAAGTTAAACTATGCAAGATTGTTTTTTTTGCTTGCACATATACTGTATGACACATCACCCCTATAGGCGGTATAGTTAGCCTGCATACACACACACACGCACACACACACAGAGACATCGTTTGCATATATTGTGTATGTTTCATTATTCCCATGAGTATATTTTTGAATAATGCATGTTGTGTATATTTCAGCATTTTTGCACGCGTGACTGCTTCTCCTTCTCCTTCTTCTTCTTCTCCTTCTTCTTTCCTGGCTGTAACAGGTGTGTTTCCCCAGTGTGGGACGAATAAAGACAAAACCAGCGAGACCGTCAAACTGCGTTTCTAATGTCTGTTTGTGATGCACTTTTTTCTTTCTTTTTTTTTTCTCCGTCTTTACAAGCAGTCGGATTTCCAGGCTGGATGAAGGGAAACCACACCTGAGTATTAAAACACTGGACCTTTTCATAAGAGCGGCACCGGCCTGTCCAGTGTTTGGAGTTATCATTTACATGATAAACGCCTGAGCCCAACATGGGCTGTAACCTGCTGCAGGAGGTCATGTTGGCAAGGTAACGAGGTAAAGCTGGTGTCTCCCACTTAGGTTGTCTATGCTGCTTCGGCAGTTATTTGTTGGTTATTAAGCCGGCTGCAATTTCACTGTAATTATATAATTCCAGTCAACATGGAACTAAAATAATATATAACTCCAACCTGTCTGCATGAGCCGCCTGCACTCTATCACTTTATTCCTCTCTTCTTACAGTGCACTTGTTTTGCACAGTTTTTTTTTTGTTGGTGACTTTTTTAAAAATATTTATACAACAGATTTTATACAAAATTTTGAATATAGCAGCTTTAATAGCTTTAATTATTTTCGTTTAATGCAGCCGTTTGATTTCATGTACGCTGCTCAACCAAGCCTTTTAACTGCTCCTTGTTTTGCTTTTTTTATTGAATATGAATTGCTTCATATGAGCTGAATTGCACAAATTGCCACCTTATGTGTACCAAATCTACATCGCTCTAAAGATGTAGAGAAACATTTTATCCCTAACATGCTGAATATCGCCCAAGTGCATATACTGATTTTTTTTTTTTTTTTTTTTTTCCCCACATGTAGAAGTGATTTGCTCTACCGGTGTTCTTTTATTCCTTCACAGAACACTTTCAAAAAAATTCAAAAATATGAAACGGGGTTCCTGAGAATATACTTGATTCCCTTTGCCACGTTTATGAAAATGCATGACTCTCACTTCAAAGAGGCGACGCATATAATCTGACTCTAAGCTACATCGCTGTGGTGTGTGCGCTCGCATACGCGGTCCAGCTAATCACCTGAGGTGCACCGGTTTTTTTGGGGGCGCGGGGGGTTTCACAAAGATGTACAGCGATTTTTGCACAAACTCTGCATGTGCGTGCGTGCGTGCAAATAAATATAGATACGTATTTAGTCACCTGTGATGTGTATTACTTCCACTGTAGCCCATTGTTAGCAGGACTCTACAAAGTTCTGAACAGTATGACTCTTCTTTTGAACAACTGCTTGAATTTTGGGAAACATCCAGATCAGGATCTGTGCGCAGGATTTATTTATTTATTTTTTTTAAGAGAGTCATCTTGGGCTGCGGCATTTAGTCACCTTTATCAGTGATGTCGGAAAATGTGTCCAGTTTTCATATTTCACGTCCACGCAGCGGCAGGTTGCCCCTAACGTATTGCCCCATTGCGTAGAATTTCGTTGGTCACATCTAACGAGCAGGTGTGTATTTTCAGCACCTTTCATCATCTGCGGTGTTCCGCCTCGAGAACCCCAGATCTAAAAGTAGTAATTCACACGTATGTGTTAAGACTGAGTTGCAATGGCAGCAACGGCCGTTTTCTTCCAATTATGCATGTATGTGGGGGGGTTTTGCCCAATTATAAAAGCAGAATTTTAGCAGATGAAAGGATCATTGTGGGAATGTCATCAAGTGGCTGCCGGTTTTCAACAACAGAGGCAGAAAATAACAAATGACAACAGCCTCATCCGAAATTCATCTTCATGTCATGTCTGTCAGCACTTTGATTAGATAATTAAAACCACCCGACCATTAGTCAACCCACTCCTTTTCTTTGAGGTGCCAAAAGTTTAGGGACGCCTCTCAGTATAGCCGAGTATTCGATGGCAGCACAAGTTACAGCCCCAATAACGGTCATTAAAATATGTCAACTCCTCTCTTGGACAAATTCAATAAAAGTTCAACCTAAAAATCCTAAAACGGAGAATTCATTGCAGCGCTGTTGCATTATATGGTCATAACGTTATGATCAGTGTGAGCATGCACACACACGCGCGCGCACACACACACACACACACACACACACACGGAGCAGCTTAAAACAGGAACTCAGCATCTCAGCCATTATCCTATGCAAATCAGACCCATTCAGTCGCCCTACCTGTCCAATAACAAACATGAATATATAGAGCTCCATAACTCACACACTGATGTATCTGAAATGAGGGTGACTGTAGTGGCATGATTTCCAAAGGCCTCATCTGCCCTCCCAAGTGGAACATTTTTGTACCACTATAGTGGTGACGCATGTTTTGTGTGTGTGTGTGTGTGCAACGCCGCTCTCATTGCTTGGAGACTCTTGAAATTGGAATAAAATAAATTCCTCCAAACCACGGTGGGCAGACGCCGCGTTGTGCCGCGGCCTGTCAGGAAGCCTTTGCTCGCACCCTTCCTGATGTGTCTGGGCAGCCGCGCACCTTTACACATGCGCGGGGTCACGCTGAAACCCTGCAGGTCTCCTTAAAGTTCACACTCCGCTGACGTCGGGGGTGCTGACCTGTGAGGTGGACTTCCAGGAGGCTGCACACACACTGTGACACGCCGGGATGTGTGCTGCTGCTCCCTGCCTGCGGTTTCATATGGTGGATTACTGCCACACACACGCAAAGATTGGTTATTTTTCTTTATGTTTTAATAGCAAAAATTGACTGCTAACTTTGCATCAAGTTTATATTTTATTTAGTTATTTCATTTATAGACAAATTCTCCATTTATATACACTGATCAGCCATAACATTATGCACCACCTCATGTTTACCACAGAATATATAATGCAGCAGTCCTGCAATAGATTAGGAGGAGTTTGTTCCTAATATTTTGGCCACCCTGATGAACGTGAGTGGGATGACCAAAATATTAGGGACACAGGAATGCAGTTCGACAGCATCACAAATCACAGCCCCAATAACAATCATAAAATATGCCAACGCCTCTCTCCAACAGATTCAATGGAAATTCAACATAAAACTCCTCCTCGCGGGATGATTTATTGCATCGCTGTCCCATCATATTCTACTGTAAACATGTTCGTAACGCTACGGCTGAAGGCTTTATACAGTTCCGTGTTGAATTTCCATTGAATCCATTTGAGAGGAAGCGTTGAAACACTTATCGAGGCGCCTCTATTATTCTGGCCATTGCACTCACGCGCATCAGGGTGACAAAACACGAGGGGCACCTCTCAGTGCAAGCCGGTTCAGTTCAAAAGCGTCACGGAACACACACGCTGTTCCCTCTGATCAGCGAGGTGACACACACACACGCAATCGCACGCGCACGCGCCACGCCGAGGAACTGCCCTCGAGTGAAGTCAGATGACTGAAAACCACAAGTTGTGAGGGACATGTTGAGCTGCAGCGTCAGACCGAAGCGAGACCAGCTGCCAGCTGCTTGTCATATCTCCAGGACACTAATGCTAATGAAATGCTCATGTAACTCACTCTGACCTGCGGGGTCGGGGGGTGGGGGGGTGGGGCATGTTTGAACTGCATTTGAATGGTGTTGAATGGACAAAGTACTGAAAGTACACGGAAATAAAAGATTAACAGGATAAAAAACGATATAATGCTTTCTAAATGTCTATTTTAAGACCATATAAACAAAGAGTGAGATTTTAAGAAAGAAGTTGTTGTTTTTTTTACAATTTAAGGGAAAACAAAGGAAGAAGAATGTATGAAATCCATTTTTAAAAAGAGGATATGTCTGTTTTTTAAATATTTTTCCTTTTTTTAATGCTTAAACTTGTCCAATGACGTGAAACAAAGAGAGCTGGAACCATGAAATTTTCAGGTAAGCCTCGAGTACGTTGTCTTCCGAACATGTTCTTTCTCATTAGTTTTCCTTGCTGCCGTCAGGGCGTCGTTACATTTTAGCTGCTCGTAAAAAAACACCCACAACTCTCAGTCGTTTATCCCTCCTCCGTCTGTGGTATGGTACAGATTCTTAAACCTTCGCCTTCTTTTGCAGCTGATGTCTTATCCCCTTATCAGCTTATTTATTTCGAATTTCCGTTAACTTTATTGTTCATTCAATATTCATTCTCGCATTTTCTGATGTCTCATATAGCTCCCTTGAATATCCCCCCCACAAATAGTCGAATCCTTTCACCTGCAGTAAGACTTTAGGCTCACATGCGCACATGATTTTCTTTTGAATATCGGTAAAGCTGAGAGCGTGACCTCAACTCGTCACTGGGAGGTAGGAACAAAAGCGCGAGAGGGAGAAGGCGTTGTCCTCTGCGCCCGCCTCATCGCCGCCGCCGGTGACACCACCGAGGGACGCGGAATCCGACTGAAAGACGAGCAAAAGAGGATGGAGGAGCAGAGCGACGGAGCAGGAGCCTGACCTGGACGGGCCTCTGCGTTCGCTGTCTCTCTTCAGACCGGCTTTCGACGGTAACTTCGATGAGGACGTCAACACCAATGAAATTACCTTGCCGTGGGATAATAAAAAAAAAAAAAAAAAAGGTCCTTGAATGGCGTAATGTGTGATTTGGACTGAGATCGAGGGGCCTCACGCACATGCACAGATTCTCTGCGAACAGTATAAACAAGAAATATCACTTCGAATGTTTTCACATTAAAAAAAAAAAAACACCTGCTATTTTTATGTATTCATATAGATTTTTTTTGCATTTTTCATCCAGCTGAGGTCACGGACATTCAAGAGGGGGGGTAAAAAATTGCTGCACAAAAACGAGGGGAAACTTTTGAGCGGAGGCGGCAACATGCAGTTGAGTGGATGCGTTCCAGGAGGCTTCTCGCTGAAGCCGCCGCAGCGCGCCGACAGCGGCTGACCTCCTCTGGACCCTGCGAGCGGAGTAATGGAAGGAAGATGGAAAAGGAAGAAAGGCGGGTGGGAGGGATGCGGGAGACTAGGACGGAAGGCGGGGTAAAGGTTAGGCAGGTAGTTATAGGAGTGGCTGAGGTGCCGTCTCTTGAAACCTCTCCACAAGCTTCAAGAAATGCTCACTGATTACTGGAGATTAAGGAGGACAAAGATACAACAAAATGCACCCCCCCCCCACCCCCCCTCATTCGCGTCACCTCCTCGCAGCTTAAGTGAAGGCGACTCAAAGTTCAAACGAAATTTGCGACGCCATGCAGAAAAGCCAAGATGTTTTATTTTATGAATGGGGAGAGCGGACTACGATGAAGTACCGAGAGGACGAGAGGAACAAAGGGAGAACCTGGGGGAAATTTGTGATGGAGAAAGCAGCCAGGCGTCGGATGATCACATCTGACAGCAGCGCCGTACCGGGCCTGAGGGATGGCGGCGAGGCGGAGGATGGGAATCAAACACCCGCCGGCACCAGGCAAGGCGCGAACAGGAGGGAAGGTGGAAACGGTACAATGAGAAAAATGATGACAGCGGAAAACTGGAAAAAAAAAAAAAGAAAAAAAAAAAAAAGATGGTTTGAGATGTTCGAAATTTTGGGGGAGAGATTCCGGCTGTCTGTCGTTCCCCATGTCCGGCCAAGTTGACGCCCGGGCATCTTCAAAGGCTAACGTCGCCGTGGTGATGGATGAAGAGAGCTGGCGGGGAGGGATAAACCTGCTCCACGGTCTCAGGGCGGCAGAGGAAATAAACCCGTCACCTTTGAGCGGAGATCAGCAGATCTGAGGAGCCGAATGCGAATTGAGAATCCTTTAAAGAAAAAAAAAAAAAAAAGCTTCCATCAGATGGTAAATGGCGTCTCAGGATTTGGGATGGAGATAGATGCAGCGGCATCTCAGAAACATGGACGATGTATCTACAGAAATACATCGTCCATGTTTTCGTTTTGTTTTTCTCTCCCGAAAGACGAGGCTGCGGCTGCTTCGGACAAACGGCGAAGGAATAAGCAGGAGGTGGCGAGGAAGGTCGGCGTGGATCTCTGCTGAGGTCCGGAGCTCGCTGAGGGCACCGAGCAGCGTCGTTAGCTGCCAGATCCAGACTCTAATGAAGCCAAAGCGTCCCCCGCATGGACGCTGCCATCTTGCCCTGGCGATGTCATGTCAGCGGCTCCCTGTTAAAGCCTAAAGTTTTAGCTTCAAGTAAAAAAAAAAAACAAACCAAAAAAAAACAGCATCTGTTTCAAACTTTCTTTGCAATTGCTAAGCAGGAAGTCCCTAAATGACTCCGCCGCCGCTGGTGTTTGATGAAGAGCTGCTGTCAATCACGGCATCACACCCGTTTTTTTGTGGCATCAAATAACTCAAAATCAAACACAATAAAAAAAAAAAAAAGAAGGCAAACGTCAGCGTGATAAAAAAGAAAAATAATAACATCATGAAATGACAGATGCCTTCGTTGGAGCTTTCTTGGGTTCGGGCTGGTCTGGCGTTAAGGCACATTAAGACTATAATGTTAGGATGACATGCTCACCTGTCTCACCCCCTTTCTGTTCACCTCCCAACCACCAGAAAAACAAAAAACAAAAAAACAAAAAACTCGCTAATGAATAAAAACACAGATTGAGGAAAGAGAAAAAGAGGGATAGAAGAAAGAAACCGATCTCATGGCACAGACCTTTAAGATGGAGCGAGACAAAGCATGCGGCGCTACGGGGACGGTCCGTTTGAGCGCACTCGCCCGACGAGAGGGAATTTTTCAATGCGTCACTTTGAGTCCAGCGAAAACACTGCCGATGCATATTTCAGCGAGGCTACAAAAAGATCTGAGAGGGACGGGAGCAAAGGCGGAGCAGATCAAATGATCCGCGGTTTGCGAGGGCTCGAGCGCGTGCACGCGCCAACATGGCTGTTTCGAGGGTCAAGCTCAGGCCGAGGGGGTGAGGATGGGGGCGGGCGTGGCGAGCCGATGTCTCGGGATGACGCCGGTTTGTTTGCACGTGCGCGCGCGTGTGTGTGTGTGTTTGTGTGTGCCTGCAATCTGCATTAATGAAGCGCCCATATGCGGCGGCCAACAGATGAAATCAACAAAGCCTTCGGTTTTTACGCCGCGGGCGCAAGTAAACAGAGTAAAGCAACGGCGGCATGTCAGCGCCGCCGAAGACGAGGCAGGGCTGCCGAGTAACTGTCGCAAATCTATGGAAGCCCATTTCCGCCAGTAAAAGAAGAAAATAAGATGAAAAAGTCGAAATTATGAGATAAAAAGTCAAAATTATGAGATAAAAAGTCGAAATTATGAGATACTTTCACACAACATTCAAAGTAGCAGCTCTTTGGCGTGAGTTCTACTGCCTATCGTTTGCATGGTTAACGTCAGGCCAACAAGATGATGGCGGGACCTCTGATCACAGCGCCACTGGAGAACATGCGCACTTCCTAACTCAGAATTTCGACTTTTTATCTCATAATTTTCGACTTTTTATCTCATAATTTCGGCTCTTTAATCTCAGAATTTCGACTTTTTTATCTCAGAATTTCAACTATCATGACAAAAATAACAATAATGACTTACCATGGGGATATTTTTATTATCAATGCTAAGTTTTCATCTTATTTTTTTCTTTAACTGGCGGAAATGGACTTCCATGCGAATCTGATTCAACAGAAGCACAATAAAAAAACATAAAAAACCCACCATGCGCGCCCATCAGCTAGCAGCAACGGCCACCCCCACCTTTGCGATTGGGGCAAAAAGTGGCAAGAGCCCGTTTGCGTCTGATTAGCCAACGAGCCGGCGGGCGCGAAAATAGCCGGATGTTGAGCGGATATGCGATAGATGAAAAGTGTTGATCTAATCAGCCGGTTTGCAGCTTTATGCCAATAAAGGCTGGTCTATTCTATTCTGTTCTATTTAGGACCTCCCCCGACTTCCGCTGCGTACATCAATGCCCATAATCAAAAGCTATTTTTCTAAATGCCGAAGCGGCGCCACGTCAGACTTGTGATGCTGGTGGGTGACAGGCGCTCGAGTGGGGCTCCAGCTGGGGGCTCAGATGTGGATGACTGAACATGTGGTTGGAGGAGGGAGGGGGCAGTATTTGCTTTGTTGTGTTTTTTTTTTTTCCTTCACAGAAATCACTCCTCACCTGAAAAATTTGG
>CAAKHG010027202.1:24735-41442 GCA_901007715.1 Dactylopterus volitans | reverse complement strand
GAGCAAACCTAAAGTTGCTGCTTGACCACCGAGACGAGTTGGATTTTTTTTTTTTAATTTATATATATATATATTTTTTTTTTGGTTGCTGGTGAGTAAATATGTCATTAATGTCTTAATATTGTAAACTGATGAATGCGATTTAGCAAGTGAGAAAGTGTGTAAAGCTTTTTTTTTTTGTTAAATAACAGCTATACATATTTCTGCGCGTATAAGCCTCTCGCTCCGTCCCCGTGTTTCCTCCGCAGCCGAAGTTTTGATTAACAGCCACGCGTCCATCGGGCTCTTGGAGTCAGACAGGCCACAGCCATTACTTGTCACTCAGAAATGAATATCAATTTATTTTGTCGGTCTGTGTGTCACAGAGGGGAGAATCAGGCTGCCCGGCTGCTCCTCTGCGCCGCCAACATGCCAGTGCTCAGCCCAGAGTCCTCCAAAGACTTGGGAGATGTAAATATGTCATATTTGCCTAATATGTATTTATAATCCTAAACTAGACTATGCAACATTTCATTCAAGATAAATAAAAGTGAAACTCTAAGGGTCAGACCATACCTCATTGAAATTCTATTTTCTGTATCTGTTCGTGCGAGTTAAGAATGTTTTATATATTTTTTTAAATATACACCAACTACGCAGTTAATTGCTCATTAAGGGTTTTTCCACATGTGAAAATGGCGGTGCTGGAGTCGGGAGGGCTAATCTCTCGTCCCCGTCCAGAGTCTGCCGAAGCTGCCGCTGCCGGACCTGCAGGACACGCTGGAGACGTACCTGAGGTGCGTGAGGCACCTGCTCACGGAGGAGCAGTTCGGCAAGACGCGGGAGACGGCGAGGCAGTTTGGAGCCCCCGGAGGCGTGGGGGAGCTACTGCAGGCCAGGCTGAGGGAGAGGAGGGAGAGGAAGGCGAACTGGGTATTTATCTGACACCTCCAACTACACGTTTTTTTTTACCTTATTTTTAACGCGCTTCTGTATCCGCTAAAGAACACTGACGATTGGTTTTTTGTGTGGATTTTTCCTTCACTTTTATGTTTCACTTTTTGTTTTTAAAAAAAAACATGATGCAGCTTAAACGGCCCAACTGGCATTTTTCCGTAAAGATGTGTGTAAACTTAACTAAAACTGAAAAAGTTTTTAAGTTTCCTTCATGGCGACGATCGTTCGACTGTGATCGACAGCACAGGCCACAGACTGCGGCGCCTTTAAAAATCCGTCTGCTCCCTGCCCGCAGGTGTACGACTACTGGTTGAACGACATGTACCTCAGCAACAGGCTGGCTCTGCCCGTCAACTCCAGCCCCGCGATGGTGTTCCCTCAGCAGAGCTTCCGGGCCCCTATCGATTCTCTAAGGTACGAAGCTGCCGGGGAGACGAGGCAAGTCACGAGAAACCGGGGCGTCCTCATCGAAAGGGGTCAGGCTTTTGGTTTGGTTGGAAATTTAAAAAAAAAAAAACCCTCGCTATCTGAAAGCAAATGACCATCAGACTGTGTAGAACGGCTCCGAGAGCGGCTTTGATCGATTATGGCGAATTGAACACTTTCCGCAGCACATTGACAGATGGGGTCATTACTAAGAAAACCGAGAGGCCGCGCCAGGCTGCTGGTGCAAAGGTTAATAGACACTGAAGGCTGCCGTTTGGTTAACATGGTATCGATCCGAGACCGGCTCCTTGACCGGATTCGTGCTGTTAACTGTAATACAGCCGCACAATGAGTGTGAATCATTAGGCCAGGTTGGAGGGATGAGAAGGAGTCACCATCACGTAAGAGGCACTTCACAGTTTAAGTGGGGTTTTTTTTTTCTTCTTCTTCTTCTTTTCTAGGTTTGCTGCGCATTTAATTTCCGGAGTTTTGGAGTACAAGACTCTCCTAGACGTGTAAGTGAATGTGTGCGAGCACGAAGAGGAAACACTTGTGAATTATATTTGTGTGTAAAAATATAGGCCTGACAAAGTTGTGTGTTTGTGTGTGTGTGCTTGTAGTCGCGCTCTGCCTGTGGACTACGCTCGGGGCCAGCTAGCTGGAACCCCCCTATGTATGGAGCAGTACTATCGCCTTTTCACCTCCTACCGCCTCCCGGGGCCTGAGAGGGACACGCTTGTGGCCCAGGAGAGCAGCGTGATGCCGGAACCGGAGCACATCATCGTGGCTTGTAAGAACCAGGTCAGAGACAGAACCCTCCGCCAAGGCCGAGGTGGGAAAACCGCTGTTTTTGTTTTCTGCAGATCTTCCTGAAAGTGCAATGGCCTCCTCCCCGTAACGTGCTCCACACCTCCACCAACTTTGGTGAAATTTGGCCCTCTGGTTTTTGTGTTATCACGCAAGTATCCTCAACAGTTGTGGGTAAAAAATGCACAAACAAATGACTGATCAGTTTCCATCGCGGTTTATGCGAAGTTATGAGAGCGCGATGGCTTAAAATCAGCAAGAGCGCCAGCAGATAGGTTTCCATGATAGGCCGAAGAAAAACCACGTGATGCGGAGAACATATGTTCCAGGAGACGAGAATGAGACAAGGCGCCATGTTCCTGTCACAGCAGAACCTATCGCGCGGAGATCATCGCTGCCTTGGGGCTGACGGCTCAGACTCCGCGGGCGCTAGGCTAACTTAGCTCCTCGGTGGTGATTAGCGACTTCGCCCCATTGACGACGGCGCTCCGCGAGGCTAAGCAGGTGCGGCACGCGTGACATCTGCACGCCAGCCGGCAAACGTCAGCGCAGCCGCAAGGTTTGCGGGCCACAGCAGAACCGAGAGGCGTCCAAACGGATGCTAGAAGACGCAAGTCGAAATGTGCTCTCTGATACGAGATATGAAAACCGACAACGCCGTTGAAGCTGTTTGCAGCTCAATATAAAGGCAATAACAGCAATTTAAGGGCTATACCCCATATTCCGAAGCATAATCCCAGTTTTCGTCGGTATAATCAATCCCAGCGGTTACAAAACGATCACAGCAACTGTAAACCTACATTGCACTATATCTAGATGAACCTTCAAGTGTCTATTGCCATCACCTAAACACGTCCAATCAGGCTTCCCCATGTGTCCATGATGGTAAATGAATGCTCCTCTGTGATTCGCCAGCACGCAACACGCAGCACGCGGCTATCAAAGTAAGCTCTGAGACACAAGTGCACTGAAACGGCTCGTGTCCACCCCGCAACCCCCTGTCCAGTTCTTCGTGCTGGACGTGGTGATCAACTTCCGCCGGCTGAACGAGAGAGACCTGCTGACCCAGCTGGAGAAGATCGTGAAAATGGCGGAGAGCGAGGACGAGCGGCTCCCGCCCATCGGCGTTCTCACGTCAGACGGGCGCACGGAGTGGGCCGAGTCTCGCAGCGTGCTCATGAGAGGTGAAGACTCTCCCGAGTCAAGCGGATGAGTTTGTTTTTGTTTGTTTTTTAAGTATATACGTCTAATTAAAATGATTTTTTCTTTTTTTTCCTGGTTTAGAGTCGACCAACAGGGACTCCCTGGACATGATCGAGCGCTGCCTGTGTTTGGTCTGCCTGGATGACGCCACTGGCGCCGAGCCAAGTGACGCCACGCGGGCCATGCTGATGCTGCACGGAGGGGGCGTGGCCAAGAACGGGGGCAACCGCTGGTACGACAAGCCCATGCAGGTTAGCGAGCGCGGGTGGCGAGCGAGCACCGCCCGAGGCTAAGGCCAAATCGAGGGGTAGATATTGAGGTCAGGATGTAAGGAACTTTACAGTGACCGGATCAAAGTTCTTCTTGAGTTGGTGAGGAACATCAGTGGACAGACTTAAGTTCAACTCAAACGGTGCCAGAAGACGTGATTATCCAATCCCATGCCAAATTAAGAATTTATTTTTTTTAAAGAAATTCTGATGAGGGGGGCGGATGCTCCCATTGGATTATAAGCTCCTAGCGTGAGCAGTGTCATTAGGAAGAGCTTTGATCAAATATGAAATGTGTGAGGGAACATGTAGCCTCGTAGGCGGCAGAACGGACGGCTGCGTTAATGAAACCACAACTGGTGGAGAAAGAGGAAATAATCTAGATTTGAAGAGGTCCATCTGAGGGACGCCCCGCTGAAAGCAGCATCGCCCCTGTCCCAGTTTGTCGTAGGCGCCGACGGCTGCTGCGGGGTGGTGTGTGAGCACTCGCCGTTCGAGGGGATCGTCCTTGTGCAGTGCACCGAGTATCTGCTCAAGTACATGTAAGAGCGACGCACTTTCGGCGGGGGCGGGAATGTGGAAATGTTGCGCCTGGTGATCTCAGGGAAGTCATGTGCTCTCTGCCCGGCGGCAGGATTGGCAGCCCGTCAAAGCTGGTGAGGGCTGCAAGCGTGAGCGAGCTGCCTGCGCCGCGAAGGCTCCGCTGGAAATGTTCTCCAGAGATCCACAAGCTCCTGGCCTCGTCCGCCGACAAGCTCCAGAGGTCCGGCCTTCACTCTCTCTTCAATAAAAGCAGAATAGGCAGATAAACGCTTCCAGCTG
The DNA here is from genome assembly GCA_901007715.1 of Dactylopterus volitans. Lineage (NCBI taxonomy): Eukaryota > Metazoa > Chordata > Actinopteri > Syngnathiformes > Dactylopteridae > Dactylopterus > Dactylopterus volitans. The sequence goes on along the minus strand of CAAKHG010027202.1, from coordinate 36,979 downwards.
CCAGCAACATTCATCCTTATCTGTCCAGGCTGGTGAGAAATCTGGACATGGACGTCCACAAGTTCCACGGTTACGGGAAAGAGTTCATCAAGAAGCAGAAAATGAGTCCGGACGCCTACATCCAGGTTGCCCTCCAGTTAGCCTACTACAGGTAAGAGAAAGACGACGGCGACCGGACTCCCCGTGTCACGTTCACCAGGGAGAGCGGGACGTTTTGCCGTTTTGTCGCCCTCCAGGTGTCACGGCAGACCCGTCTCGACCTACGAGAGCGCCTCCATAAGGCGCTTCAGGGAGGGCAGAGTGGACAACATCCGCGCGGCCACGCCGGAGGCGCTGGCCTTTGTCAAAGCGATGACTGATGGGAAACAGAGCACAAGCGTAAGAGGATGAAGCATCGCTGGCTCTTTCGCTTTTAAAGGCCTGTCGGGGCCTCGCGCTGATTTCTCGGTTGTCTGCTTCTCCAGGATGCCGAGAAGATGGAGATGTTGCAGGGCGCCATAGCAGCACAGACCAAGTACACCATTCTGGTAGCCGCTCTCCAGCCTCCTCCGGATTCCGATCACAAAGTTGAAACGCGTTTGACGAAGGGAAAGCCCGGTGACGTGGTTGCGCATTTTCTTTCTCAGGCTATCACGGGCATGGCGATAGACAACCACCTGCTGGGGCTGCGTGAAATGGCGAATGAGCTGAAGATGGAGAAGCCGGAGATGTTCAAAGACGACGCCTATCTCATAAGTAATCAGTTCACCCTGTCGACAAGTCAGGTATGATTTTAACACGGCCCGCTGAGACGAAATCCAAACTAACGTGCGCTACAAGCCCAAATTTGCTTCCCTTGCTCATATGGTGTAATGTTTCTATCCTGGTTCCAGCGAAGCGGCGCTGTTGATTCAATGTTTCTATCCTGGTTCCAGCGAAGCGGCGCTGTTGATTCACTCAACGGTCCAATACAGGTTAAGGTTAAAATGAATTCAGGTGATGCAAGGTGCATGAGAGTGCAGCTGGCTGGCTCCGAAGTGCATTAAAATACTTAACGGAGATCAGGAAGCAGAAGTCAGGCTGACTAAACATACACGTGTGCAGTAGGCGCGATTTCACGGGCTAATAAAACAGGAAAGCCCCAAAAGACAACAGGACTAAAAGACAACCGCAGCGGTGACACAACGAGGAGCAGTCGGAAGCACATGAGGGCAAGCGGGGAGCTGACTGGTGGGACGGGCAGGAACAGGAAATGAAACAAACAAGAGTGAAGATGAAAGAGGAAAAAATTACAAGAGACGTGAAAAACCAACACACAACAAGACCGTGGTTCCATGAGCGTTGGCAGACGTCAGGCCCATCTCAACTCTCGGGTGTTATCCTCCCCACCCACCCCGGTTGTTATCAACAACAACAACAAAAAATCAACGTTAAAATCAAGCGTGAAAACACATTTCCACCAAGTGAAACGAAAAACGAGGCCCTACCCAGAAAAACAATAACCAAAACAGCAACTAAATCAAATAAACTAAAACATTTTGAGAAAACGTCTTTAGTATTTCGTGCGTCTAAAATTTTTTGGTGCATATGAAATCTCTCTTTTTTTTTTTAGCTACTCCTGTTACACCACCAATCAGCCATAACATTAAAACCACTGCATGTTTACCATAGAGTACAATTAGTTATAGTGAGAGGTGTCCCTAATATTTTGGTCATTACACTCATATTCATAAGTCTAACAAAATATTAGGGACACCTCTAAATATGACTAATCATACTGTTTGAGAGAGCTGTTGACATATTTGAATTTGAATTTTGGCCACATCAGTATTTACAGTCCCTAAAACAATCATTCAAATATGTCAACAAAGCGTTTGACAATAAATATTACGAATAAAAACTGAAGTCAAAATTAAAAAACAAAACAAATGAAAAAACAAATGAAAAAGACAAAACAATAAGAACCTACAGCATCTTTTGAGCACAATGTTATCGCGCTCTTCTCTCAGGTCCCTACAACTGTTGAGATGTTCTGCTGCTACGGGCCCGTGGTTCCCAATGGATACGGAGCCTGCTACAACCCCCAGTCGGACCACATCATCTTCTGCGTGTCAAGCTTCCGCGAGAGCCCGCAGACGTGCTCCGCGGAGTTCGTCCAGTGCCTGACGCGGGGACTCCTGGACATGAGGGATCTGTGCCGCAAGTGCAACCCACCCACCGATCCGCTGGGGCAAAGGAAGCCCCCCACCCTCGAGTCGCACACGCAGACCGACACGAACTGGCCCAGCAAAACGCCGCAGAGGCCAGCGGACCCCAGCAAGAGCCCGCCGGGGCTGCCGCAGGTGCTGGTGAAGACACCAGACCAGACCAGGATGGAGGCTCAGACCCAGACCCCCACACGGGGAGACACGCAGGCTTTGAAGAACGGAGGTAAATCATAGGAAGCAGCGGATGCCATAGAACATGGAACCGGTGTGATTTTAGGCGATGTATTCCTCTTGTGTCCTCTACAAATAGGCATACTGATACAAAACGTGGAGTTAAATGTTGTCATTTTAATGTGTTGCATCAAGTGCTGTGGAGAATCTAATCGGCTCATCCCGAGAGCAATGAAATATCGGCTAGTATAGAGGACCCTGGTTGATTTAAATGTCAAAATGGATGTGAGTAAAAAAAAAAAAAAGAAAAAAAAAATAATCAAGCCAAATGTGATTGTTGTTTTGCACTAAACTGAGCCGAGTCAGATGTAAAGTTATTGTAAGGTGACGGTCGGTGCTTCAGTTCCGGTTGGTTGTAATTAAGCAAATGGCAGAAAATAATAATAATAATAATAATAATAATAATAACACCGTGGAGAGTGATTGTCCCTTTTAGTATGTCTGCGTCTTTTTCGTCCATGACACCTGTCAGTCAAAGGTCGGGGCAAAGGCTGTCTGCCAGGTGTGATAAATGGCCGACTGTCTCACTGTGATGTCAAACTTGCATTGTCAGCTGTCTGGAGATGACGGTACATTGTGAACCTGGAATCTTCTAAGCAAGTGTCGTGAGTGCTGCCTCCGTAAATCGGCGTGTCTGTTGTGCCAGATGTTCATCCTGTGTCCTGTTACAACTACGAAAACATCGAAATCAATAATCATATCTTTAGGCGATTAGTCGTATTGAACCGTTTACATGAAGTAATGTGCCAATGTAAAAAGTAGCAAAAGAGCTGGCTGTAATTGTAAAACTAGACTTTATTTTGTTTCAAAGAATGTGAATTGTGCATTTGTAAATTTATGAGCAGATTATCACAATGGAGTTTATTTATTTTTGTATAATACATACATGTATCTCAATGTACATTTGAAAAGTAAGCCATATGAAACTTCCTAGCCAGAGGTGATCACTGTGCTCATGAGTGTCTGTCGTGTTGATAAACTGTTGGTGATTAAAACAAAGACGCCTGGAAAAAAATAAATAAAGTGAATTAAAGGCCGTTTGGCTGTTTGACGCGTCGTCGCTTCACACGCAAAATCCACCGTGTTTCACTTTTAGGCTACAATTATGAGTGTTCATGGGAATCCGTGGGGTTTTAGCATGATGTGGTGATTATGGGCTGGATAGGTGCATTCAGAGGAAGCCCAGCAAGCGGCGGAGGCGTGTTACGCGTGACAAACGACGGCCAGAGACGCACCAGTGGCGCGTTTGCTACGCACCTTATGAATCCGGCGGAGCGGTGGCGCACGGGACCTTCCGTCTGCGGGGGTTCGGAGGGGGGGGGGGAGGTCTCTCCGGGGTAAGTTCCCGTCAAAGTCCACACAGGCCGGCGTCTGCTTCGCTTTCCGAGGGTCCGACTCCGCCCACGCCGGCGCGTCTGCAGCCGCGCTGAGGGCGCGCGGGCCACCGGCGCGTCCTGGAGGGAAGCGCGCGAGAGTGGAGCACGGTGCCGCTGGTGGTTAACGGGATTGGGGGTGAGGGGGGTCGTCTTCACCTGCGACACCGGGCAGCTGGTGTCCGGTGAGCTCGGTTCTCAGTAAAAGTGCAGTTAAAGGAGGTGTCCACCGACTCCACGCGTTTAGCTTCCTAACCTGAAGAAGCCGGAAGTATTTCCACCTGTATGGGCGTCACAACAGGCAATCCAGCAGCTCATTAGCATCTTGTCCTTATTGTGACAAGTATGTCACATTGATTTTCTGTGACTGTTTTTGAAGCTAAAATATAATAGCCATAACATTATGACCACTGCGTGTTCAACCATAGAACTTAATGAAGCAGCACTGCAGTAGATTCTCCCTTCAGGAAGAGTTTTAAGTTGAGTCTTTTTACTGAATCCGTTTGAGGGAGGTTTCGACATATTTTAGTGATTATTTCTGGGACTGTGATTTGTGATGGTGTTGAACCGCACTGGGCTGTACTGAGAGGTGTCCCTAATATTTTGGTGCAATCCTGCATATGAGTGGGACGACCAAAGTATTAGGGACACCTCTCAGGTGGAAAAACAGGAACTGATATTAAAGCGCTAAAACTGTTAAATGGCTTTAAAAGTTAACTTTAGTGACAAAAAAAACAAGCTTTTAGAACTGAGTCCACTCTGTCACATCTGCTGATGTGTATTCTGTGGAATTCTATGTCCTGGGTACCCAAATTCACACGCTGTCACGTGACCCAGCCGGGACGTTCAGCAAGTGTCATTTAGGGACCTGATGAGTTACAGTCAAGTATAAAGCTGTTTAAGGAACTTTCCAAAACATCTGAAGGTGTCACCTTGGGCTTTTTAAGCAGGTAACGGGAGGTCCAGCTACATATGTGGAAAAAGAGTGATGTCAGCAGAGTGACTAGTGAATTGAGTAGAACTGCATTATGGATAGTGTTGTTTTAAGGCTTTTTTTTGTTGTTTTTGTTCGCTGAGCAAGAAAACATGCATGAGGTGAAAAGAATGGCATGTTTCTCCGGTTGTGTTGCATCACTTTAGCTTCTCTTCAGCAGAAGCTGACGAAGAACTTGTGTTTTTCTGGCCCAAGGGGGAGATGGTCAACTGGACCCTGTTTGCAAAGAAGCTGCTACTGCGAAGAAGACACCCACAAGGCTTTTAAATATATATATATAAAAAAATACCTAGATACATGCTCATAAGTATTTTTTATAGTAACACTACACTACACTACACTAACTTTTCTTTGTTTTTGATAAATTAAATAATAGATGTGCTGGTCGAAGGCTGTATTCCCAAGTCCTGCCTCACAGCCCCAAGACCACTGGGGGGCTAGAACAACTGCCGCAGTCAGTTGGTGCTGGTAGTTTTTAATTTACAGACACTTTATGAAGGAATTTTCACCACAAAAGTACAACATAAGGTTCATCTCGTCATTATAAGATCATCCCGTGGTCCAGTCTTGAGGGCAAGTTTGCTTTAAGCACATTTATTGACACATCTCATCGTCGGCTCACATGATGCCAATTCGTAGGTTATGTAGCTACATCCCACGGGTGCCCAGAAAACCATGGCAACAGGCAACCAAAGCAAACACCTTGGAGCAACTGCATTAGCAAATGTTAGCCTGCTAAGATGCTAAACTAAGATGGCAACATATCTGCTAAATAGCATGTTAGCAACCTGACACATCCAGCTCAAAAGTGCTCCTGGAAATGCTATAGGGCCACTTATATGCCTGTAGGTCATCACCATGTATAATATATATTAATTTAAAAAAAAATCAAACATCATGACTGTTATGACAAAATCATGTTCTTAAACTTACACACATTTTATTGCATATTTTGTGCAGCTCCAACAACTGAGTGTTGAGTATCGTCACTGGTAAGTTGGCAGTATTAAATCATGGATAAACTTATACATCTAAAATAATTAAATATATTTGTTGTGTGTGGTTGACGGTGCCGTCTCACAGATGTGTGTGTGTGTGTGTGTGTGTGTGTGTGTGTGTGTAAGTGTCTGGGGGGGGCTCTCTAACAGCACGACTAAAAGAAGCGGCATTTTATGGAGCATTTCGAAGCGCAGAGGTAGCTGATATCAACTCTGTCGAACACCTGGGGACTCGAATGTGACAACCGAGCGTCAATATCGCTCTCAAAAGCATCTGAGGCTTTTCGCCGTGTTTACGCGTGCGCTTCCCCCAGCCTCCGAAGAGGAAGCGGAGCCGTATGTCCTAAGCGGAAAACATGACTGCAAGTCTCTGTGCCAGCTGGCTCACGTCTCCTGGTGAAGTGAGGTGTGACAATAAATACAGACTCCTTCGCTAAAGCAGCCGAGTTTGCCGAAGCAAACGCCGGCACCGAGCCCACTCGTGTGTCCGTTCTGAGGGGCGGCTTTTCACGCCGGTGATATGCGATTCACGCTCGCCGTTTTTAAGTGCACCTGTGTGGTGTTTTGTTTTTTTTCGTGTGTGTCTTGTGTCTTCAACTAACCATCTGCAAAAACAAAAAATATATGTATGTATTTATGTATATATAAATCAACACTGCAAAAAATACACCGGTATTCAGCATAGTGTTGCCGGAGGCATCTACTGTACTACAGCTACTGCAGTATTTCAATATAATTACATAAAAAATAATTGTGTGTGTGTGTGTGTGTTGGGGCCAGAAAGAGCGCAAAGTTGCTACATTATTCAAAGACAGTAGGTGGTGATGTGACATGTATGTTGCATGTACTGTTTGTATAATACGATGTTGCCCATAAAGTTGGAATAAATTTTTCTTTTTTTACCTCTTCTCATGAAAATGATTGCGATAATGTGATTTATTCTTGACAGATAAAGTGTATATCTTCTCAAAACTTCACTTTTATTTTGAAACAAAGAAGTTAAAAGGCGTAGCACCCTTCAGAGGTTATAAATCTAAATTTCATGTACATATGTTGCTTGTTCTTTAAAAGCCCTTGTGTAAAGTTGTATTGCTGAATTGTGAGTAAAGTGCAGAATCTTCCAGGGATCAGACTATTAAACACAAAAAGTGGCCACATCCAACAAATACGGGGGGTTGTAAAGATCGTAAAGCCCCTTATTAATAAAGATTATATGAAATAAAAGTGATTTTACTACATTTAACATAACCAGGGAAAGAAACTAAGTAATTCTGGATTAAGGATAACTTGTGAGGCCCCTCACAAAAACACAAGCTGGGGCACAGTTACTTGTGCTCTGATGTCCTACGTGGACCTTCACACACTTAGGTTTAGGACATCTCGAGAGACTGCGAGAGAAGAGCCACGCTACGGTTGGATGGGACCCGACCCGGCCCGGGAGAATGGCGACGTGATGCCGTAGATGCTGTGGGGTCTCATCCGGGCGCGAGTCGGTCAGCGTTACAGAATTCTCTTTCACGTGAGGCAAAAAAAAAAAGGGGGTAAAATAATGATCACTAAAACACAAATCTAAAAAAGAGTGTGTGCCTCTTCATCACACCGAGCGTTAAATACCCTGTGGCGTTTGGAGACGGGACCGCACCCCCGGGCTGGTTCATCTTACAGCTCTCCGGTTACAAATTCCTCCCCTGGAAGGCGCTCAGGTTGAACGCTGTGTCCATGAACCTCCGCAGCTCATTGAGGTGGGTTGATCGGTTTCCGGTTGCCGGCGCCGCTGCAGGGTCCCGTCCTACATACCTGAAAAATGCAACAAAGGCTTGGAGTCATGGAGGTGTTTGAGCTCTCACACCCTCAACTTGATTCCAGGACTGGATTGGTCCGATTTGCGCGTGTGTATGCGATGAACAAATCGGATGGGGATAAAACGCGCTTACCAGATGGGCTTCTTGTTGGCCACCACGGTGAGGAACCGCGGCCTGACGTAATCGTAGTACCCCATGTTCTTGTGCTCCTCCTGACACCAGACCAGCTCGGCACCGCCGTACTTGTCCAGTTCCGCTCTGACCAGGTCAAACGGGAACGGCGAGATCTGAGACGGAAGACGCGGAAGAAGAAATTTGAAAAAACCAAAACAAACTAAACTTCTCCAATTTTGAAATCAACCCAGAGGAGGTGGATTAAACACCTGTTCAAGCCGGATGATGGCGACGTCTTTCTCCATGTTTTGCTGCTTCCTTTCTTTAGCCAGGTCATAGTAAACTTTGCCGGTGCAGAAGATCACCCTTTTCACTTGGTCTGTGCGTCCCCCAGAGGGGCCCACGTCCGGTATCAGCCTCTTAAATTTAGTGCCTGCAGATATTGAAAACAATTAATTACCGATACCTGCATGGCCCAAAGGTGACGACCCCCCTTCCTTGATGTCAAAGTAAAACTCCACCTTTGGCGAGGTCGTCGAAGCTGGACTTTGCATCGGGGTGCCTCAGCAGGGACTTGGGAGTGAAAATAACCAGCTGTGGAGAGGGGAAAAAAAATGGGGGGAAAAAAGAGTTTACGTCAACTATAAACAACAGCTTGATTCTGTCATCCTTATCTTAAAGAAGAAAAAAGAAAATCAGCTCCAGAGATAAACGTCTTTATCTCTTTTTCACGCTAATTTGGTGCCAGCCTATAGCATGCAACATCAGCACTGGGAAAACACTTCTTGAACAATCAAATAAATAAAAAAGCGGTCTGTGCTCAGCCGTGCAAGTCCTGCATTTCAGGCATTTCTTTTTTTTTTTCTTCTTCTTCTTTTCTCCAACACAAAATAAACAATATTATCCCCGATAGACCTCCTCGCTAATTTGCTCAGGAAGTTATTTTCTCACGCTCCGCAAAGCGTTGCATTTATGAGCGACAGGGGATCAGTTAAGACGTCCGCTGTGGCTGGAAACCGGGAACAAAGAGCCGAGCATGTATGGTATTTAAAACAAAAAGGGAAATATGCCCAGAAAAACTTTACGCTGCTACTTTAGTGCCATTTAAGCACATACGAGGGGTAGTTGCTGTCAATAAATGACTTGTGCAGGGCTTCGCAAATGCATTAGCCCGCCGCCCGGTGTAAGGTTTGCGCCAAAGCTGCCCTAAATTAACAGCAAAATCATTACCAAGACTGTGCTTCTGTAAGGATTAATCCACCAGTACGCAGAAGCTCTTTAATGGAAATGATTATTTTCAAAGTTAAACTGTAATTTTTTATTATTTTTATTATATGTTATCCATGAATTTCCAAATATATTGTTTAACAAAAAACAGAAGGCACAGTTTTATTTCTCGATTAAAATGTCTAATTAGAGTTATTTACCTGCTTTGCTAAACAGAAACATTAGTTATCGTGGCTGACCGTTATGCCTGATCACTTTCTAACTTCTCGGAGAGGCCCAGTGGATGGATGGATGGATGGATGGATGGATGGATCTTACATTGGGTTGTCTTCACTGTATATTATCAGCATTTTATCAATAGGTTAATAGGCTTACACAGTTTCCCAGAAAATTAAATTAATTTTGAAACCACCGCATTGTAAATATATACTGTGATGACAGTAATGGAGTTAATAGTGTGTTTGCACTGCATGTCATTTAGCAGGTTGTCATAGTGAACTCAAAGTGGAAATAAAGACGGTTTATTCGGTTAATAAAACAGCTGTGGGTTTATCGGTGGCTTGCGTTGAGACCCGAGGGCCATCTATTCCGGCGTTTCACATGGAAAAGACAGCCAGCACATCACCGACTGAAGGTAAACACAAAAAAAAGAGACAAGAGCATCATGAAGACAGTGTTTGCGCTTTACCGGCCTCCTGAATGGCAGCAGAATCTCCCGCCGGAGCACGTGGCAGTAGTTAGCCGGCGTCGAGCAGTTGACCACGATCCAGTTGCAGTCAAACAGCTGCTGGACTTCAAAATCTCCGCTGAGCTCCTTCACAGAAGAGCGAGTCACAAGGAAAATATGAAGGTTATTGATTATGAAAAAACACACGTTTAACTTAATGAAGACAAAATCACGGCGTCGCGTCGGCTGCAACATTTATTTTCCCCGTAATTGAGCGAGAGAGGTTGCACGTGACTGCATCGGTACACTCTCCCTCACTCTCTCTGTCCCTCTCTCTCTCTCTCTCTCTCTCACATACACACACACACACACACACACACATGGTACAGAGGACGTTAATCCATATGCTCCCACTAATAGTTTGATCAATAACCCATTTGGAGATGAATCTGGCAGGCTTCTGCTGATACAGCCGGCTGCGGCTTCCTCCTCAAGTGTTCCCCTCTTACCAGCCCGCCCTTGGGACCCCGGTAACTGCTGAACACCAACACTCTGGGGGCCGTAATGAAGAGAGTTTTCAGCTTTGGAGAAATTGGCAATTATCACTTAAGCCATCACTCAGGCGCTCATGACATTAGCGGAGCCGGCGCGACAGCAAGGATGGGAGCTGCGGCGTCTAATTAGGTAAAAGTGTTGTGAAACATTCGAGCGTTAATGTGAGTTTTACATACAGGGAAGTGATCCGGGTCGTCTTTGGTCATTTGCAGGAAGCGCTCGGGCCGCGCCGACGAATGCTCCGGCCCCTGAGGACGGCATCCAGAATCGTCTGTAAGTACTGCTCAGACATTTGAGCCGTCTTGCAGCCAGGTACACAGAGCCAGGTGCAGAAAGCATGATGAAACACGGAGCATGTGCGCTTCAAATTACAGCGCAACGCCAAAAACATGTTCGGAGGTCGCCGCTAGGTCCCTCAAAAGGTCAAACGTGATAAGATCCGATAAATCTTAAGTGACCGAATGTCACTTCTCACCATTCCCTCCATCCCGTGGGGCAGCAGCAGGACAATGCCATTGTTGCGGACCCACTTGGCCTGGCCCGAGCTGATGAACTGGTCAATGATGCACTGGGCGGTGTTGTGAAAGTCTCCGAACTGAGCCTCCCAGAGGACGAGCGCGTTCGGGCTGGCCATGGCAAAGCCCAGCTCGAAACCTGCAGTCACAAGCGCCGTCACGCCGGGCCACAAAGCGGCTCACGTTTATTTCAGCGCGCCGCGTTGCCGGCGGGCGGCGGGCGGCGTGGGCCTTACCGAGGACTCCGTACTCCGACAGGGAGCTGTTGCAGACGGTGTAAGGCGCCTGGTTGGCCCACAGGTGGTTCATGGGAACGCAGGTGCGTTTGTCCACCTCTTGGTCGTGGAGGACGTGATGGCGGTGGCTGCGAGCCGGGACAAAGCGGACAAGAGGGGAGCTGGAGTCATCCGTTTGTGTCAGAGAGACTGGAGAAGATATAAATCATCTCCTCCTAAGAAATGGCCATTAATGCATCACATGTGGCCAAACTTGCCAAAAAAAAAAACACAAACAAAAAAAAAAGACGTGTGAATCGAAAGAAGCGCAGCCACACAAAATCATTCAAACACAATGGGAGGGTTCCCGGGCAGGCTGCAACTAATGATTATTTTCATTATTGATTAACCTTGCAATTACTTTTTTGCATAAATCCATAAAAGGTCAAAATAATATAAATTGCTTGTTTTGCTGTAACCAGAGTGTGTCATTTGCAATGATGGAAATGAATGAATGACGTTTTGTGGAGTTTTTCTCTTCATACCTAACTGAAATGATAGCCCATACACTGCAATGAATTATTAACAGGGGAGAAAAATGCTGTATTTATCGTTTGTACATGTTTTCTCGGGTTTTTGTAAAAGCCCTTATACGTCTTACACGACGCTCGCTATTTCAGCGTGAGGCCGAACACGAGCCGATGGGAGCGAAGAGCCGAGCGTTAACAAGCTCTGCCAGTCCGCTCGCTCCCACTGTACCAAAACCGAATGAGACAATCACTTAAAGCCCTTTAACATCACTCTAATGACATCTACACACACACGCACACACACACACAGAGCGCTGGGGGTTACGTAATGGTCAGGCGGAAGAACTGCAGGAAATAACCAAAACCTATTGATTACTATCTTGAATAGGATATAATAACAACCTCTAGATGATCCGGAGTTGGGTTCTTTGAATGTTATCATCTGTAATTGTGGACTAATGAGGTCACATGACTGCATGGTTGTTTGGTCTGATCCTTGCTCTGAATTAGCAGGACTTCTGCCGAAGCCCTTTGATAAAAAAAAAAAAAAAAAAAAAAAATTAAATCCGTTGCGTTAATTGAGGTAGCAGGAATTTTTCACATTTCATCAGAGCACCTCACGAGAATGAGGTCTTTCTCTGGGATTGCTTCATAAACTGTGTGATCCCCTTTCTCCCTCTTCTTTGTAACTTTCACGAGTGTGTGTGTATGTGTGTGTGTGTGTGTGTGTGTGTACACACACATACGTCCTCTGCCTGGGGGCCCCATTAGTCAGGGAAAGGGGTGCATGCAACCCACCCAAACACGACGACTGAATCCATTAGTCCGTGCTCTTAC
>CAAKHG010027202.1:8106-23928 GCA_901007715.1 Dactylopterus volitans | reverse complement strand
TAAGGCCAAAAGACAAGATGTATAAATGGTAATATTACCCCTGCGGTGTGTGTGTGTGTGTGTGTGTGTGGGTGGGTGTGTCTGTGTGTGTGTCTGCACCACGCACACACAAGCGTGTCAACTTGTGTTATGGTGGATTTGTGTGTGTGTTTGTGTGTGTGTGTGTTTGTGTTCTTCGGCTTGCCCACTCTCGGTGGCCCTCGAGATGGTGTGTGTGTGTGTGTGTGTGTGTGTGTGTGTGTGTGTGTGTGTGTGTGTGTGTGTGTGTGTGTGTGTGTGTGTGTGTGTGTGTGTGTGTGTGTGTGTGTGTGTGGGGAGAGAGATGATCAGGGACAGATGAGACAGGCACAGTGAAAGGGGGGAGCTGGTTTCGTTCATGTGTCACTCGTTCGCTCCATACCGTGACAACACCATGTGGGCTTCACGCTTCCCCGGAGACCGCGCTGACGTCCCGTGTCTGTCGGCGTGCCCGCACCCATCCTCCCCTCGCCGCCAAACTGCAACGTTGATGCGCGATCTTTCGGAGAGCGCTCGCCGCCGTTTGTCAGCGGTCAGGCAGGCTTGACCCTGACGTACTCAGCAAACGCGACGGTTTCATTTCAAACGAGCCCATTAGGGGATTGATTTTCAATTTGTGGTCACATGTTTTTTGGTTTTTTTTTTTGGTTTTTTACTGGCGCAAACGATCTAAATACACGCGCAATACGTGGCAGGGCATACATGGCTGACAAATGATTCTTATTGGCCCATGCTGTTTTAAGAGTCAAAGAGGTATTGCAGGGTTGGTTATTGCAAAAAGGCAAAAATCACATATAAAATTACCTAAATGATGTTCAACAACACCACACAAAAATTTTATGTGTGTTAAACAAACCTTTTTTTTTGCGGGGACGGGGGCTATGTAGTTTTACCCTTTAAACGTTAATATTATTCATTTTAAACAATAATTTCATCATGATATACTGTAATTCCATTAAAAGTTGTTAAAGGATAATACCACTCGGGCCTGCGTCACCGAGAGACAAAAATAAACCCATGAACTCATTCCGTGAGTGGACGCTATGACTCCTCAAGGACTTCCAAGTTATAAAAAATCGAGATGGGAGGGGAAAAAAAAAAAATCAATATATTTAAAACACTTGAGGGTCCTTTAGCCAAGCAGCTCCTCCTGACGCAGGAGGAGAGCATTAATATGAGCAATATCCATCCTCGGGGCGGCGATGTTGAGTGTTTAGTGGCGCTGACGCGGACTCACCTAAAAGTGCCCCGTTCCACATCCTGCCCACTGAGTCGTACGTGGGTCCCGTCTTTGAGAAGGGAACCGAAGGCCATGTACTCCCCCAGAGCCCAGTCCATCTGACGATTCTTCACCAAGTCGGCGCGACCACGCAGGATGCGGGACACGCCTGGCGAAGACACGCACGGGGAAAAGGAGCACCGGGGACGGCTGTATCACCAGTGTTACCACGACTGCCTCTCCGCGCCAGTTCTCCCTCAGAAAGCTGCTAGACTCACCTGAATGGATGTTAAAGTCCTTCAGAGGCACCGAGCTGGCTGTCTGGCCAATGTGCTGCAGGACGTCCTCATCCAGTCCCGTGGGGAGGCAGCTCATGCTCTTGGGTTCGCCCTGCGCTGTGAAGAAATCTACGGAGAGCAGCGGCGTCAGTGCAGCAGGAGCAGAGATCATTCAAAAGAAACACCCCAGAATAAGATCTCACAAGAGGTGTAAAGTACAAGGCTTTTAACCTGGCCAAGGCGAGTCCAGCCAGTGCCGGATGTGTAAGATCTTCTCATCCTTGGAGCTGGTGTACGCCTCCTCACATATCTTGTCATAGTTGGAGACTTCTTCCTGCAACCACATTTTTTCGTCGTGTGTGTCGGGGATGCTCGCGAGCAACTGATGAGTGACGGCTCATTAAAAACAAAGTGCTCCACGCAGGGGAGACAAGTAAAAGGGAAGCGTAAAAAAAAGAGAGTGATATCTGCAGGGGGAGAGGAGGTCTTGACCGGCGGTAATGGCGCCGCTATGTTATGAATGGACTGCTAGCAAAGGTCCGAACAGCAGGCCACACAAATGAAAACAATGTCCATCAAATGCCAGGAACTCGCAAGAGCAGCGAGGTGCGGCAGCATTTCTCTGGGGTCTGGTATTAAGCAGAGCGCAGGATGGATATTACGAGCAAAGTCTCCAAAGCACCTGAGTGACTCTGCTGAATGGCGCCGGAATCTGAGGCATACTTCAGCTCCACGAAGTAATGTGCAGTACTACTTTGCGCGAAGGGGCTGTAAAACGGGGCAGCAAATTGGAACTCAAATGCGGCGGCGCGAGCAAACATATTTGCAGTGTGCGTGAGCGTGATTTAATGCGCGCGGCCCCTCGCAGGCGGGCGACACAAAATGAAAAGGGGCGCGCGGCCGCCGCCGCCGCCACTATCATGCGGTATATTTAACGGGAGGGAGCAGCGTTACATCACGAACCTCAAATTCCTGCAGCGTCACCACCCCCTCAGCAATGAGCTTGTCAGAGTACTTTTTCAGCACATGCTCCTGCCGCCGGATTTGTTTGTACATCAGCGGCTGGGTGAACATTGGCTCATCCATTTCATTATGGCCGAAGCGCCTGTAACAAACCTGTTAAAAAAAAAACAAACACGCACACACACTTTAAAGACAGCGGCTACGGCGTGTGCAGGTGCGCGCGCGTGTAATCGTGTTTCCTTTCAATCCATTAGGGCTGCGACTGACCAGGTCGATGACGACATCCTTGTTGAAGGCCGTGCGCCACTCCGCGGCCACCCGGCACACATACATGACGGCCTCGGGGTCGTCGGCGTTCACGTGGAAGATGGGCGCGTTGACAACTCGGGCCACGTCGGTGGGGTAAGGGGAGGAGCGGGCCACCCGAGGGTCTGTGGTGAAGCCGATCTGAGGGCAAAGAGTCACAAGGTAGAATAGATAACTTGTCAAGATGATATCATTTAGCGCCGGCTATCATCAGTAAGGGTAGCAGTAGAGACATCCAAGTGGACGCTACTGGCCCCCAGGTACATGGAGGCAACAATGCCAGTTACAACTGGGTACATGGGAGAGGTTTGCCCTAAAGGCTCTCTGCTAGAAACTCTTTTCATAGAAAGCCTGCCAGAAAGGGCTTCCTAATGTAGGTTTCACAGTTATTTCCCCGAACCTAACCGGGTAGTTTTACATAAACTAAGTCTTAAAACAATGAGTAAAACAAGAGTGCCCTAGTCTTTGGACTAGGGCAATAGAAATACAAGGTCTGTGGACTAGTGCAAGCTGAATATTTTTTTAAATTCTATTCTCACCCCAATGCAAACAGATCCTCTGTCATAATTCATAAAAGTGAGATGATTAGGATCCCCAATATTATTGCTGGCATTCAATAGAATGTACGCAGTCTGGAGGACGCGTATGGGATGGCGTTGTGGTACCTGATTGTTGACCACTACATGGATGGTACCATGTGTGGTGTAAGAGGGGAGCTCACTCAAGTGGAAGGTCTCATACACGACGCCTTGTCCCGCAAACGCGGCGTCGCCATGCATCAGGATGGACATCACCTGCGAAAAACACACACAGCCGACTCGGCATGGCAGATTCACCCGCAGATCTGCAATAACGTGACCGGTGCATCACCCAGTCGTGTTACCTTTTTCCCCTGGGTGTCTCCCCTGTAGAACTGCTCAGCTTTGGCCTTCCCCTGGACCACCGGATCCACCGCCTCCAGATGGGACGGGTTCGCCATGAGTGACAGCGTGATGTCCTTGTCCGTCTCCCGGTTGATTCTCTCGTGGTACATCCCCAGGTGGTATTTGACATCCCCCGAGCCCTGCGTGTATGGAAATGATCGCGCATCACCATAGTACAAGTGTCACCTGTATCTCCAGGCTGACTGTTTCCTCACCTCATCAGCAGCCTCTAGTTTTGGGTCAAACTGACAGAAGATCTGATCCAGGTCCTTACGGATCACATTGGCCAAGACGTTCAGTCGACCCCTTGGGAGCAGAGTTTGCAGAGGCTTTACTAAATACATAAATGAAACATCTAGCTGAAGGTGTCGATCAGATGCCGGCAGGTGTACTGCACTTTACCGATGTGGCATCCCCATGATCACTCTGTCCACCCCTGCAGCACTTGAACTGTCAATGATGGTTTTCAGAGCAGGGATGAGCACTTCACAGCCCTCGAGCCCGAATCGTTTCTCCGATGACCACTTCCTGGCCAGGAAGTCCTCAAACCTAGACACGGAAGACCATAACGGTAAAGACCTGTCACACACAGCTTCATGAGCGTTCTGCGCCACCCCATAGTGATGCCAGTGTCAGTCTGGTCGTGACAATAAGGAGCCGTGGAAAGATCCGTCTAACTTCCGGACAAGGCGCAAGACAAAAATTTCAGTGAGAAACACAGACAATGCGTCTTATTTTGATAAATTAATAGCAAATTTTCACTTGTGCCATGTGCAGATTTTTTTTTTTTAATTATTGGTGTTTTTACAAGCTTACAGAATTGAACTGTTAATTTCTTCAAATGAGATACAATGTCAAAAATGTGTCCCTATGTCTCACTGAGCTCCCTGTATTATTTTATATGATACGATATGTTGTATTATATTACAGGATTTTGAGTGTTGTGGGTGAACAGTAAGATCGGTTTTCACCGCGAGATCGCTTTAAGGAACCTACAGTGACTTCTTTTTCAAAGATGCAAAAGATGCGAGCTCATATGAAAAAGAGGTTCAACTTATGCAAATCTCTGATGTAAATCCGGCGCTATTGTGCTGTTACTGCAACATGAATCATTGGATCTTGATTAATTAATGCGTTAAGATCTGCAGTCACTGCTGACCGTGTGGATCGGATCAGGCGGGCGAGCAGAGTTCTCTTCTCCGCATTGGTGAACCTCATGATTCCCGGGGTCTCGAATTTCTGGCGGATCCACTGACACTGGTCCACGTTGTTGATGAACATGAACTCCACCCCGATGTGACCACAGTAGGAAGCCTGGAAAAAAAAGGGAAGATTAAAAGGATTGTGCAGTTTTTTTCGGCCTCTTTCACAATCGCACCTCTGAAGAAAATACGTACCTCTAGCCTGCGTATAACCTCTCTGAGAGGAAGAGTGGTCTCCTCCCCTCCGATGAAGGTGGTGGCAGGCAGTTGAAAGCTCCTATCCAGGTCAGACTCATCAAGACCATAGAATCCTGCAACATGAGAGGCAGGTTCAATCAGTGTGTTCCCTCGCAGTCTCCCCTCTCTAATTAAGGAGCTTTTTTTTTCATGTTATATTCACAACCTGAAATGTTCTCTAGCACCCGACTGCAGCGGCTGTGAGCCTGCGGGGAGCACATGTCTAATCCACTCCATTAATGGAAGCCCGGACAGTCAAACCAAAGAACGGGCCATAATAAACAGTCCTCGCAACATTAGCTGTCATAACAACACCGGCGTACCTTAATCCAGGCTTACTTCCAAAATAGCGAGCATATTGTAAAAAAAAAACAACAACCTTAAGACGTCGCATGTGCAGGTTGCCATCAGAAATCTCAGTGATGAGTGTGACCAATATTAAACGGCATTAAAATGTTCACCAATTTTCATGACTGTGTTCAGCGTTGATGGTTAAAAAGTGGCCGGTGAAAGCACCACATTCCTCAGCGTGTGTGTGATGTCACTGGCGTTACCGAGGCGCTACAGGCTACCTCATCCTGGATGTTAAAGTCTCCACTTCTGGGTTTGACAAAAGGGCAAGCCGGCACACAAAACCCAGAGCTCTGCCGCCCACCTCCGCGAGCTGGACTGGATTTGGAGGGATTTAGCATCAGGAGCTCGCGCGCTGTGCACGATGGTACACCCAGGCATTACCTGCACAGCCGTGCAGCAGGAGAACTCGGCTTTCCCGGGCAATATCGGAGCCGGTTGGGTTTCCCAGAATCACCCGGGCTAGTGACTCGAATCTTCGTACTGAATCGGGAATCTCGAGTCCGAGGTCCCCACTAACCGGCTGGCGAACGCTGAGTACACAAGGCCAGTTAGCAGACTCACCAGAAACACTGCGGATTCGGTTGAATAAATACCATTTGCCCATTTTGCATTTTTGTTGCATTTCTTGCTATTTTTATATTGGTATTTTGTTCTTATGTATTCAACTTGGATAACTTTTGCACATTTTGCAGTTTTTTGGTTCTGTTTGGCTGTTGTTCTACATTTAACAATATTCTAACTTAGAATTGATTTGCACGTTATATTTTTGTTCCACGTGTTGTTATTTGTGTTTGTTTGTGCTGCATTTGTGTGTTTGTTGGCGTGTGGAATTTCAAAATAAATGTCCGTAACATTATAGTGGGTATATGGATCCTAACCAAGGGTGAAACCACAGTCACACTGTTTGCTTGTTCGCTGTTTTTGCTCTGTTTTTGGGTGGGAGGAGGGCAGCAACTCTGACTCAAGTGACTCAAGTGAATCAGATCACTTTAGTGAGTGACTCTGAGTAACCCGAGTCCAAAAAAAACGGAACCAAATTCACCACCACTAGTCAATACAGCACGCAATGAGGAATTCATCGCTTCAAACCGATCATATTTTCCATCAACACATGAAAAGTGGCCAAATGTTCCCTTTAAGTAATCACATGCGATGACCTCATTAATTTTTCAGCCGGTAGCGCTACTTGCAAATTTAAAGGATAATTCCGCGGTGAGCGTTGACGTGAATGTTGATCAAAAAATTTACAAGAACGCGCCGTGGGGGGAATAATCAAAACAGTAGCCCAGAGTCCGGTGGCTCCGGAGCACACAAAAGCACGGCCAGATCGCGAGCGCCAGTGGCCCCGCATGCAGGCAGCGTCTGTGCTGACAAAGCCCACCTGAGAGAGCTGCTCAGGCTCAAGATCTCAGGCCACATAAGAGGAGACAGGTGCAAATCACATTAAGAACGAGGCAAAGACAAAGGGGGCCAGGAATAGACTGGCGTTCTATCAGCTGACCGAATAAGGGGCCACAGAGGCTGTCATTAGCTTTCATTACGGAGCTGGGGGCCTGGTGACAATACATAATGCGACGCTATGCCCTGACACGCACTGATAACGACA
Organism: Dactylopterus volitans; assembly: GCA_901007715.1. NCBI lineage: Eukaryota > Metazoa > Chordata > Actinopteri > Syngnathiformes > Dactylopteridae > Dactylopterus > Dactylopterus volitans. Next base: position 16,822 of record CAAKHG010027202.1, on the reverse strand, counting down.
GCCAACAGAAACCAATGTCACTCTCTCTCTCTCTCTCCCTCTCTTTACTTGCTATTTACCGTAAAATTCAAAGTGCTTCTCGTGGCCGCCCCACTTCCGCAAACCACTTGATGCCGTAGATGAAGCGACGCCGGAGCGACCGGCCCTCACACACGGACTCGGCCGAAGCTGCGACGCGGCCTTTCAATGCCGAGGCGCCGCTTACATGCTTGGATCGGCCGAGTTACGCAGAGACGCGCACGGATGTGTGTACGTGTATGCACAGACCCTCAAAGGCCTTTTACTGAAGTAAAGCGCGGCAAAATATACGTAGCGGCTGTTTTTATGATGAGGGTGGTGAAGCTTTTGATGTGAGGCCGACAATGAGAAGAATGTGCTGAGGACCGAGATCCTAAAGCACCATAAGTATCCTGCGTTAATTAGAAGGGAGGACTCCTATAGTGGGAATCTCATCAGCATATACTGCCTGTGGGTTAACACATATGCCTTTGGTTGGGGGTAGCAGGGGTTGTCTTTACCGCACTTGTACAAAGTCTGAACCAGAAAATGTATAATTAGAACCGCGGTTTGAATCTCGTACTTCTGCAACAACATTTCAAGGCTGAATGTGACAACTGATGTAGATTTTGATTTTCTTTCTATTTTTAAAGGGTTTTGAGAAGCTTGTGGTTATGACTAATGAAAGGTTCTGATCAGGAGCAAACAATATTCCGCTCATATTTAATGGCAATAAGGAAGTAACAACGTGATATTTCCGGTGGAAGCTTTTGTGGAGTCTGGCGTTTCTGGAATGAGTGCGGGGTTCGTTTGTTTCTCAGGTTCACCTAATTTATCAATGGTGGTGATGAGGTCAGAGGGAACGAAGGAGTCCAGATCAGCATCCAGGATTCCCAGAGGGTCTAACTGGGCGACGTGGTGACCACGAATCTGCACGAGGAGACGGAATAAAGAGAGAAAGTTTCAAGCGGGAGACAATAAAAGGCAGTTTGGCAAGAGGCTGCCGTCGTGGTGCTGAGTGTAAACAGCTGGAGACGCTAACACTCAGTTACAGGTCAACCTCCCCAAGAAAAGAGCCCCCGTGGGAGAGCTTTTACGTCAACACCCACACACACACACACATTTCCCACCAGGACTGCAACAAGCTGGGAATAAAAATGATGTCATTGCCAAAAGACAGAATTTAATAAATCCCTCCGATACCCCCCTCTAATTAATTTGCGGGCGAGAGGAAATGTTACCACCTGTTTTGTTTAAGCAGTCTCTTTGATATTTCCATTTTCAATAAAAAAAAAAGAGAGAAAAAAGCGGCAGCCAGTGTGGTTACAGATAATCTTGCAATTTGCATAACCTCGCGCGGTGACAAACAAATTGCATATTCCTTTTAATACGAGGACGCGCACTGTAAACATCTGCCGCGGCCAATTGCGTCTGTTTCGGGGGGCCGAGCGGATTTTCCTTTGATGCATTTTTTACGTACGCGCCGGAGATGCAAATAATCAGGCAGCTGCCGACGGAGGCAGATGACGTCCGGGCTCTGCACGCAGACGCCGCACTGAGGTTTCAATGGACGGCCACAAGCTACAGCGTATGCGATCGATGTTTTAATTTGTAAGTGTCATAAATTTCCATTGTAAATTGATAGCCAGCGTGCGTACATGTGCGTTCGTTCCTCACAGCTGGGCAGGGTGTGTGTGTGTGTGTGTTTGTGTGTTTGTGTGTGAGGTACCTGGTAGGCTCTAATGAGAGTGTGGACGGCCAGGTGGTCCTCAACCACCTTCTGAGCAGTGTCTGGCGAGTGGGACGGCGCTCGGCCGTGGAGCAGAGCCGAGGGGCGGATCTCATCCGCCCCGCCAGACGGACCGGAGGCCTGAATGCTGCGGAAGAACGCATCCCAAGACTGGAACGCAGAGAGAACCACAGATCCAGATGAGGCAAAACAGGCCCATCGGAAACATGAACCTGAGGTAAAACTCGCCGAAAACGTGTTTTCGACATGTGATGTCGCGGCAGAGGGAAAGAGGTCGGAGGGCGACGCGATGGAGAAACGTAGGGGTGGGCGGGTCGAGCCAGAAATATCCACACTGCTGATTCTCATTAATCCGTCTGAAGCTCGATCAACGTACCAACTGTGTCAGTACAAGCAAGTAAAGTTCACGAGAGGGTGACGGTGCGTTCAAGTAGCGCGGTGCTCATCAGTTCCAACAACGACCCATTTATGAGTTGGTTTATCTAAAACTGTATGAAAGCTCTAGCCTCATGAATTTATGTCACTAAGATTAAATTGACACACAATCCCGATCAGTGTCAGCTGAGGCTGATGCGGATATCTTTGGTTTTAAACGCGTTTTGTCATTAAAGTATAGCGCAAATTGAACATTTTTTTATTTCATCTTCACTCACTAACCACTTATTAGGTACACCTGCTCAGCCAATCACATGGCAGCAAGTCAGTGCATATCAGCACAGTCCAGAGGACCCGCTGAGGTTCAAACGGAGCACCACAATGGAGACGAGAGGTGGTTTAGGTGACTTTGAACGTGTGATGGTTGTTGGTGCCCGACGGGCTGGTTGAAAGGTTTCACACACAACCATCTCTAGGGTTCACAGAGGATGGTCCCAAAAAGAGAAGATGGCCAGTGACGGTGAGTTGGAAGAAGACGCCTCGCTGGCGCCAGAGGTCAGAGGCCCGACTGGTTCCAGCCGATAGAAAAACAGCAGTTACAACTGAGGTCTGCGGGAGAGCATCTCTGAAAAAACACAACTCGTCTAACCTTGAAGAAGATGACCTTTTTATTAGGTACTTGCAAGATGTGCCTGATGAAAGTTCCCCTTTTATTAGGTACGCCTCACCCAAAAACTGGATATCTAGTCCTTTTGGACCATCTTCTGTAAACCCTAGAGATGGTTGTGTGTGAAAACCTCAGATTGGCAGTTGCTGAGATACTCTAGACCAGCCAAGAAGAATGTTTGAGGGCCGGTTGTGTTTTTGTTCATGTTTGATTATTTAAAAACATTCATGGTTCTCCAGAAAAAAAAAATGTGTGCCCTTTCACTTCACAATAATACAACAAATATTTTTGGATTTCGCCTTAAGAAAACAAACATTGACTGATATCAGATCGAAACCAGACTTCGTGGTATCACCAACGTCGACAGGAAAAGCTGGACGACAAACGCCGCGTGTTGTAAAAGCTGCAGGCGGCTTCAGCTGGCGGCAACCACGCAGACGCGCTCAGGTCAGAGACCCCGGACCGCGCGGAGAAGGCACATGTTGCACACCGTTACCTCGTGGACGTTTTTATGATCCTCCAGCCACGCAAAGTACATCTCCTCCACGTAGCTGGAGCTGCTGGTCACCGCTTGGACGGGCGCAGCTCCAGGGGAAGAGGAGGTGGAGGAGGAGGAGCAGCCTCTTCTGGGGTCAAAGCAGCGGGGCCCGGCCGGGCTGCCGCGCAACCACGGACCCCCTCCGGCGGCACAGGCGGCCCTCAGCGCGCCCGCTAACGCCCGGAACTGACTCATGGCTGCGGGGGAGCGAGGGAGAAAGTTGTTGTTCTGGGAGAATTACGGTCCCGTTCAGGTTCAGGTCAACTTACGGGGATTCGACTGACGGACAAGGCAAAAGTGCGCATGCTTGACGTCATGCGGTTTTACTGCAAAAAAAAAAAAAAAGACATTTCTGGTGCGCACCGCAGTTAAAGGGGACGTCAGGCGAAGCGGGCTCGTTGCGCACGGAGCTACCTGCGCATCAAGCTTCTCGAATGGTCTGATCGAGGTCGCAAACGCGCACGCAAACGTCTGCCCCGGTAAAACGGGGCCTGCGCGGCGCGCCGCCTGCGCCTCCCCGCGCGCAACGCGCGTGCAGCCGGACGAACGCGCATGAAACCCGCAAATACTGTAGCTGCAGCGCACCCTCTGCTCCCCCCCCTCCTCCTCCGTCCCCCACCTGCTCTTCCAGGACGCCTCACTGGTCCATTCGGGCTACAGTGCCGACATCAACGCCACGACGTCGCCTGCTGCGGCGCAGCTCTGTGGCGGTTCCTCTGGACCGCTAATCCCTGCGCGTCAACATAAAACCCTCATAATCCCCCCCGCGCCTGTGCCATGTTGGGCAGCGAGGGGAAGAAGGACGCGCGCTCCACTGTCACCTAGTCTAGAGGCTACAGTTACCTTAGTTACCGCCCGGTGGCTTTACCGTCATCTCCGATGGGTGCAAGTAGCACAGGTGTCAGTGAAGGTGACACAGATCCGAGCGCCGCTTGACACGCCCACCAACTTGCCCCCCCCCCCCATCCTCCTCCACTCCGTCGCCTGCGTGTGTCAGGTGATGCTACATCTGCAGTTAGCAGCCTGCTGCACCCATGGGTGCCTGCAACTGTCACACACACACGCACACACACACGCACGCACAAAAAGTTACATGACACAAAGACAAACAATCATTACGTTCCCAGGAGTGTTTCCCCCCCCCCTCCCCCTCCCTTTCTTCTTCTTCTCAACTGATACAAATAAAGCGAGTTTAATCGCCATGATGCTGTTTGTGTTCTGCAATCATGAGGCAATTAGAGTCATCATACTTTACCTGACAGCTCAAATCTCCGGGATCCTGCACACATCTCTCATCCAGACAGGTTTTTATTTCCACACATATGTCTTCCATCTCACTGTTAATTAAAGGAGCCAATTAAACTTTTATAAAGGCAGGAGTCATTTGAGCAAGTGGTTTCAGATTGATGGGCCTCCACCTCGAGTGGGTTAAACAATAAAATAATTGGTCCTCCCTCCAGCCTCCGTGCCTCCCCTCCCCTGTCCAACCGCACTCTCCTCCCGATCGAGATTTTCATCATTCATACTTGCTGGCACGGAGGGAACCAGCGTTATCAATCACAACAAACACACCCACTGGAGAAGGGAAAATGGAGTGTGTACAAGAGGCTCTACCGTACGGGAGCGTGTAGATCTAAATATCGGGACGTCCATTAATCACGTTGCATTGTGAGGTTTTTAAAATGGTCCTCTCAGTCATGCCCATTTTAATATTAATATTAGCGCTCATTCACTCTCCAGGTACTAGAGACTTGCTCTGATTCGGAATTGTGTAGCTCCGCAGCCACAGTGCAAACCATAATAATGCACGGCAATCTCCGAGTATACCTTTATCAGCATTTGCATTCGTGTGTGCCGCTGCTCTCCTGGTGACCTGGAGAACGCAGGGTCAGGCAATTATGAACTGAAATGCCATTTTGTTGCGGCGACTCTGCTGCCTGACAAAGATGGAGCGGAGACCATTTGCTTTCTGGCGTTTTATTAATAGTGTTCGATGAAAAGACCTGCGCCGCTGGGTAACACCATATAGGTTCGGTGTTAAATTACATCCTGTTTAGAATAATTACATCACTACTAGGGGACAAAACCGGACCCAGCAGCTGGGCGATATAAACATTTTTCTCGTCCGAAGCAGCTGGGGGAATGGGAGAGGGCGACCACTTCCTAACCCGCCTCTATTTGCCGGCGACAGGAAGTGTTTTTGAAATGTGGGTCGTCGTCGCCGTCGACCGCGGTTATTCATTCGATCAATGTTCAGTGTCGAGATCCAGGAGACACCGGCGACCTCGATAAAAGTTCACATCAAGGTGATGCGGGTTCTGGGCAGCCATCATCAGTGAGGGCTGCCAAACCAAATTGACTTTGTACGTGAGTTGGGCAACGCTGGGCTCAGTACAAAGAGCGGGAGAGGCAGATAACGTGTAATCCACTTACGCGGGCCAAGCCTACACACCATTTATGGAAGTCCACGTCACGGGGTTATTTAGGAACCCGGATTCATCTAATAAAGCATGTTTGAGGGCGGAATTTAATTTGTCCCGAGAGCCGCAGGTACACACACACACACACCATCACAAAAATCAATCACGCTTCAATTATGATTAAATAATGTATGATTTTGTGAATTTGAGTGACAAATCTGCGATGCCAGTACATGGTTGGAAGGCCCTGCCGTAAAGTCAGTTATTTCCCAAACATGTATGAATAATTAAACTACGGCTGATGTGAAGAATACACATGATGATGGCGCTGCAGAGTGGCTCCTTGACATATTTACAGGTTTTAAGTGAGTGTGCTTGATCCCCAAATTATTCTAACTTCGTGCTACTTTTTAGTAAAGGCGGAATTGACTGGCATGAGCCGAGAAATACAGTGTGAACATGATATATTTTAATTAAGAAATTATAATCCAGAGAATACAACCTAAAAACCTAAGGTACAGTAATATGCATCACATTTACAGCCTATTTATGAAACCGTCATTAAATAGTGCTCATACATCAATCAAAAATACAGTTAATAATTAAAAAAAAAAAATCACTGCATCCCCAAAGCAAACGCTGTGTATAAACATTAACAAAAATAATATTTTGCGTGCAATTCATTTGATATCTGCTCCCTCCTCGTTTGTACATAACCAGGAATACTGTGCTTAACACTTAATCTATTTGAGGATGCATAAATAACTCAGAATGGACTCAAAGGTCAGAGAAGATCCTACGATTCTAGTTTTGTTCATAATGATTCTCGTACCAGTGGCCACGTTGTTTTGACTCAGACTAAAATAAGCCTTAATATGTATGTTGAACATCCTTGAGGATTTTAAAAAGCAGCATATATTTGTAGGTTATTCGATAAATAGATGTCACCCATGCATAGACTACAGTATGGCAGTTCCTAATCTCTCTGCACTCAGGAGCCTTATCACTGCTCGTCGGGTAAATACAGATGAGAACGCATCCAGAAAAAACTAGCAAACGCATTATAAGACTGGCTAACCAGCTCGGATTATCATATCCTTGATTATCAATGGTGAACCGTGTCAACAACCATGCATATGATGAATATTTGGCCATATTTGGGTTTTCATCCACCTTCAGTAAATAAAAACTAAAAATCCCAGATCACATTTATATCAATAAAAGGCCTAAACAGCAACCAGGATTTACTATTGCTATAAGTCTGAAATATTCCACCACAGTTGGTGAGACATACTATGAGGCTCCTATCAACACCACCAGAGAAAAAGGCAAAACTGTGTTTTGGTAGTTTGTGTGTTCGGATCACAAACTTAAAGGGAGTGTGTGTAAGAGTGATTGTAAGCACGAGATCACACTGAGGCTTCTAAACCTGGAGTCTCTTTTACATAGAGACGGAGGTGGAGTGGAGGTCGAGTTGCAGCTCTCCCCTAGTTAATGAGCGTCTGATGTCACGGGGGACATCCCAGAATCCTTGGCGGGGTCCAAGGCAGCAGAGGACGCAGGGGAAAGGACCGTCTTGTAGATGAAACTGTAGAGGCTGACATCGGGTCTCGTCGTGCGGCAGTTCTTGCAAAACAAGCTGTAGTACTGGCTCAAAAGGGTGTACAGCTTCCCTGGAATAGAAGAGGGAGGGTGGAGAGGGGATGGCACAGGATTCCAAATGAGGAAGTGGTGTGGAGGGAGAAAAGACGGGATAAGAGAGAAATAGAAAAAAAGGGACAAAAAGGGCCGAGTGTCACCAGACAAGCGAGAGAGAGCAAAATTGCAACAACAAGAACAACAACAACAAAAAAAACAAAAACAAGAAAAATGAAAGCCTGTTTGGGTTCATTTATAAATCAAGCGCACATACACATTCACACAAGCCTTTACTCTGTAGCTCCACTTTAGGAAATGGATGGCTAGAGGGGAATTTCTCTGAAAGGCTTCAATAAATGTCAGCGGAAGAAAAATGAAAAGAGGGGGAGGGGAGAGGCAGCGGTCAGTTCATCCAGTAATCCACTCTGTGTCCGACGCTGGATGGATGTGCCGGGGTACAGAGATGGTCCGCAAGGTGGAATAACTTAGCATACAGATGGAGTGTGTTCGGTTATTCATGCGTACTGTCCCAGTCGTGGCACCACTGAGGACAAGCATCAGCGGCTCTGTAATCTCAGCTGTGGTGGATATCATCACCATTTTTGTCCATTACGTAATCTACCGCAAGAGCGCTGTGAGGTCATGGGCGGGCTTTAGCAAGATAATAACCGCAAGTTGGCGAGAACATCCGATTCCCCGTCGCAAAAAAAAACAAAAAAAAAAACATCCCTGCTTTGCTTACCTACGGTGACGTGCCTCTCTGTGAGGAAAGTGTGCATGTGATGAACGTCTCTCATGAGCTGAGCGTCTCCGAACGTGAAGTACGCCACGTCTCTGCCGGCCTCGGCCGCCGCCATCAACTGAATCAGCGCTGATGAGGAGAGAGGGAGAACGCCAAGAGAACATTCAGGCAAACTCGTACTCGCGCTATTAGTGTCCTTCGGGCTCAGGGTGAAACCAAACGCGTAACCGACTGCTAAAAAGAAGCGGAGGACGGTAAGTAATTGGTCGATAAGCCGGAGAGGGTATGGCTTCTGGCAGAGAAGGAACATGTTTGACGGGGGCAATTTGTATCACAGGAGTAAATAATCCACGACTGGAGCCATTGCCTCATCACCAGCACTCAATCTTTTAGTCCTCGCAAATTAGGTCTTGAGACTTTTTAAATATTTAACAGAATGTATATTGATTTGAGATTAATGTACACACCATATGAATCCTCGTTTTCAAAAAAAAAAAAAATTCAGTGCTCAATAAATATTCATGGCGTGACGCAAATAATTCCACAACTGTGAAATAAAAAAAGAAAAAAAATAAAATTAAAAACTAAT
>CAAKHG010027201.1:13286-33664 GCA_901007715.1 Dactylopterus volitans | reverse complement strand
GACTATGCGACCAGATATCCAGATGTATTTCCTCTGAAATCCATCAAAGCCAAAGCCGTGGCGTTCTCTTTGGTGCAGTTCTTTTCCAGAGTTGGTTTCCCCAGGGAGATTTTAACCGACCAGGGCACTAACTTCATGTCCACACTCCTGAAACAGGTTTACCAACTGCTTGGCATCAAGGGGGTACGCACAACCCCTTACCATCCACAGACAGACGGTTTGACTGAGAGGTTCAACCAGACGCTGAAGCAGATGCTTCGTAAGTTTGTAAATGAATCTGGTTCTGATTGGGATCAGTGGTTACCCTATCTACTCTTCGCATACAGGGAAGTCCCCCAGGCCTCCACAGGGTTCTCCCCATTCGAGCTGTTGTATGGTCATGATGTGAGGGGACCTCTGACCTTGCTAAAGGAGACATGGGAAGGGGACCGAGGGAGCCAGGCGGCTGTTAACATTGTTTCCTATGTTTTTCGAATGAGAGAGAGGCTGCAGAGGATGTATGAACTGGCCCAACAGCATATTGGCAGAGGCCCAGCAGTACCAAAAGGCTTGGTATGATAAGGGGGCACGGCAGAGGACTTTTTCCCCAGGTCAGAAGGTCCTGGTCATGCTGCCCACCAGTGACGCCAAGCTTCTGGCAAAATGGCAAGGGCCATTTGAGGTGGAGAAACAACTTGGACCCACCACCTACCAAGTTGCCACCCAAAGGAAACCACACTCTAGCTGGGCTCTGCATGTCAATCTCCTCAAGGAATGGGCTGAAAGACCTGAGAAAGAGATTCTATTGATCCAAGTGGCGGAGGAGGAAGAGGCCGTAGATGACCAATACCTGCCCTCACTTTCCCCCACGGAATTGGATCTACAACATCTGTCAGCCGACAAACAAAATCAGGTGAAAACTTTATGTGATACTGGGATATTCCAAGAATACCCTGGTCGTACAGACATTGTTGAAGTAAAGCGTATGAGTTACAGGATTCCAGAGCGCCTTTTGGTGTCCCTGAAAAAGGAAGTGGATCTGATGCTGTCGCTGGGGATCATTGAATGCTCAAAGAGTGAGTGGTGTCACCCAGTAGTTTTGGTTCCAAAAAAGGACGGCACAATACGGTTTTGCATTGATTTTAGATATCTGAACTCTGTCAAAGTTTGACTGTTATCCAACACCACGTATTGATGACATGATTGAGCGCCTGGGAAAAGCAAAGTACCTGACCACTATTGACTTGTGTAAGGGCTATTGGCAGGTTCCACTTTCCAAGCGGTCCAGGGAGCTAACTGCCTTTTGGACTCCATGGGGGCTCTTCCAGTTTACCGTCCTGCCATTTGGCAGGTCCCTGACAATGGCCAAGAAGTCCTAACGGTCCAACTCTACTGTCAAAAGGATGAGTAGTATTACAATCTGCAGCTGTTTTATTTTCATTATTTTAATCTTTTTGACTCATTTCTGATTTTTGGGTTGATTTTTGGATTTTTGACTCACTATTTGAATTTTTGGAATCAATTTTATGCTGTTGCTACCCTTCTAAATTTCTTAAATAAAGCACTGAGTTTGCATTTAAAGAGAAGCAGCGGACATTGAATTTTTGAGTCTCTTTGATGATTGTAAAACACCGGGTTCAAGGTGTATTATAACATCAGGGGTTCTAAATGGTTACTCTGGCTCCTACCCAAAACAATATCCTTGTGGCGTTTCTTCCAAGCCACTAAAAGAGTTCCTGGCATTTACCAAGTGCTGCGATCATGAGAGGAGAGCTGCATAACGGGTGTGGCTGAGTGCACTTGACCAGCTCATGGGCTGTTCAGTTGGCGGTGTGCTCCAGCGAAAGCAGGATAAGACATCCGGATGACAAGGCAGTGAGATGGCCAGGCGAATATCCTCGCCTCCAGCTTAAACAGAGTTGGTGGGTTTTTGTCAGAGTAGTACTCGTGAGCTCCTCCGGCACGTCACCATACGGCCCATCAGTTCCGTGTAAAGGCACAAGTTATTATACAGAAACATTTCAACAGTGCAGGAAATTCTAACCCTGTCACAGTAGGTGGCATGAGTAGATTTAAAATTTGAGAAAAACAAGACAAACTTTTCTTCCTTTGACAGGGCTTGGGTGATGTGTTTAGAGGTTATTTCACACAGAATCCAGGATGGGTGTGCAGTGCGGTTCTGGTCTACTCTTTGGTGTGACTGGACCATGGTCTGAACAAATCTTACCCGATCTGATTTGATGAGAGGCTGAGGGGGAGCAGGTGGGCCTGGAGGACCCGCTGCAGGATGTTGACGGTGAGCAGCAAGCCAGTGGTGGTAGCAGCGCCCTGTCCATGTTCGTTAGCTCTGTAGACAAAACATACCACATGTTAACTAAGGTTCGCTACACTCTGCTCAATGAAAACCTTTAGTGAAGACAGTCACCATCTTGTCAGCAGCAGCGGTAAGTTTAATTTGGTTAAATATCATCATAGAGAACACTTGAACGCTAGCTGGATACTTGCTAACAAAGCGGATGATCTAACAGCGCTAGCCTGGAATCAGGAGCAACAGGAGTGCATTCTGGTGTGCTTCAAGGAGTCACTGGTGCACTGTGATATTCCTGATGACTATGTATTTATTGAAGGCTTCTGCACTGTTCAGGCCGATGGGGACAGCATTGCAAGCGGTGGTCGGAGAGAAGGACTTGCGGTGCTCGTTAACAAACATTAAATATGCCGGTGGTATGTACCAACACAACAAACCTCTAAAATCACCTAAGACGGCACTTTGTTATGAAACTTTTATTGTAAAGTTTTATTGAATCTCTTGTTTATTCAAGTTCCAATCAGGATGCTCCAAGAACTAAGAGGAATCAGCAAAACTACATATTGTGATTAAAATCAAGATTATCAAAAAGACAGTTCTTTTGGCTCTGCTCACTAAAAAAAGTCGGCCTTTTCGCCTCCCAAGTGGCTCCTCAGATGTTTTGTTGCTTATATTAATTTATTACCAAATTATGTATACCAGTGTATAATGTACATAATATAAAATGTTTATTATTAAGTGACTGCCACTACAAGTGGCAGTAACTTATTGTTCTTCTGTTCTTGATTAAGTGAATGCCAAAGACAGTCACTTATTGAGATCCTGTTCTTTAATAAGTGACTGCCACTACAAGTGGCAGTCACTTATTGTTCTTCTGTTCTTTATTATTACTATTATTATTATTATTATTATTATTATGAAGTGAATGCAACTACAAGTGGCAGTCAATTATTGTTCTTCTGTTCTTTCTTATTATTACTATTAAGTAACTGCTACTACAAGCAGAAAAGCAGAGTAGGGAGGGTGAAGCAGGAGCGGTGGGTGGGAGCATGGGGGTCGAGCCGATGGGCGTGGCGGGGCCAAGCTCTTCATACAACTGACTGGCATTTGCTCATTTAAGGGCCGACACGGACAAAAAGATACCTCCGCGATCATCAGAGTCTCTGCTTTCCGATGGCACATGGCGTTTTGTCCGACAGGCATCGGGTGGCATTCACTTCGCATTTTCCGTGGGAAAAGCATTTTCTAGTTATTATAATTATTATTGAATAATAATAATAATATCTGTTCTTTATTATTATTAAGTGACTGCCACTACAAGTGGAGCGAGTGGGAAGGGGGAGAGGGCGGGGCAATTGCTGTGGAGGGGGCAGGGCCAAGCTCTTTATTCAACTGGCCGGCGTTTGCTCATTTTCGGGCTGACACGGACAACAAAGATATTGCCGCGATCGTTTCTGCTTTCCGATGGCGCCGTGCATGTCGTCTGATGCGCATCAGGTGGCATTCACTTCGCATTTTTCGTGGGAAATGCATTTTTTAGTTTAGACCCTCGACTTGATTTTCTCAAACCGCCCTGATCGAATATCCTCAGCTAGTGTCTTTGATCTAGGGATCAGTGACCACTGCCCCATTGCCTGTGTCAGGCTATGTTAGGTAAAAAGAACCTCCCATAAGATAATTTTAAAAAGAAATTTTAGAAATTTTAATGAGCAAGCTTTCCTTGATGATCTTGCCCATAGTAACATACATCATACCTCTGATATTCTTGATGTTGAATTAGCGTTAGAATTTTTTACAAAAACTTTTCTTTCAATTGTTAATAATCATGCCCCACAAAAGAAGACTAGAGTAAAAGATAGATCCAGTCCCTGGTTTACTACTGTGCTGTCACAATTACTCATTAAAAGTAATAAAGCCTGGTCCTTAGCCAGGCGTACTTACTCATTGTACGACTGGACCACTTTCAGACAATTACGTAATAAATGTACTGCCTTAGTTCGTCAAGCTAATTCTAATTACTATATCAATCTTATTTCAGACTCTCAATCTGATCCCAAGAAGTTCTGGAGAGCAGTAAAAAGTATTAATAATTCTGCCACACCTGTCCCCATGTAGCTTAAGCTCAATGATCTTATTCTGAAGGATCAGACTGACATTTGTAATGCATTTAACAGACACTTTATTACTGCTGGCCACTTTTTTGATGGTGAGACTAGGCATTCCTCTCCAGTCTCCTCCCCAGCTTCTTCTTCTCCAGCCTCTCCAGCTGTAACGGCTCAGTCCTTGGATGATGAAATCTCCTTCTGCCCAAGCTACCCCGGTCGTTCTCAATTCAATTCAAACCCTGTTGATATGAATTTTATATTGAAGTCTCTTTGTACAATGGATTCAAAGAAAGCAACTAGAACTAGACCCTTTTTTTCTCCGCCTTTCAGCTAATTTGATTGTTGAACAAATAACTCATATACTCAATCTTTCCATCTCATCAGGTATCATTCCAGCGATATGGAAAACAGCAAGCGTTGTCCCACTTCACAAGAGTGGTGATACCTGTGATCCAGATAACTATAGACCCATCTCCAAATTATCTTGCTTGGCCAAATTATTAGAGTCCTCAATAAACCTTCAACTCAAAGAATTTTTACTAACTAATCAAATCTTAAATCCACATCAATACGGCTTTAGGCCACAGCATAGTACTCTTACTGCCATCACACTGGTTACAAACAATATCATTACTGCCCTGGATAAAAAAAGTCATTGTGCTGCAGTATTTGTTGACCTCTCCAAGGCCTTCGATTCAGTTAATCACATATTATTATTAGAAATCTTAAACAAGACTGGCTTCAGTCCCATGACTTGCACCTGGTTAAAAAACTACTTATCAGATCGGCAACAGTTTGTTTCACTTGGTTCCTGTCACTCCAACCTCTTACCGATTACTAAGGGAGTGCTACAAGGCTCAATCCTGGGCCCTGTTTTCTTTACATTATATATAAATGACATATTTTCATCATTATCAAACATTTATATGCAGATAATACAATTTTATACTGCATTGCAAACTCTCCTGAAACAGCCATAAAAAACTTACAAGCCTCCTTCAATATTCTACAGACAGCATTTATTAATCTTAAACTCACTCTGAACACACAGAAAACCAAATGGATGCTCTTTTCAAACTCCAGTAATGCTTGCTCGGTGCTTTATGATATTTACTTGTACTCTGTTTTACTGTAAAGCACTTTTTTTACCTTGGTTTTGAAAGGTGTTCTATAAATAAAGTTATTATTATTACAAAATAAAGTAATAAATACAGATATAAAACACAGATATAAAGCAGCATCAGTCAGTGCAGGTACAAGACAAGAATGTAAACGTGCTGTTACAGTAATTGCACTTGAGTATTGTTATTGCACAGAAATTGTGCGTAAATTGTACATGAACAATATAATCAGGATAAGTGTAATTTAGGGGGACAGGTTCAATTGGTTTTGTGATTGTTGACTGCAGTGATAGCTCTTGGGAAGAAGCTATCCCTGAGTCTATTTGTCCTGGTTTTGTGTGACCTGTACCGTTGGCCCGATGGTAGCAGGTCAAACAGGTGATTACTGGGGTGGGATTGAGTCTTTAATGATGTTGCCAGTTCTGCTGAGGTAGCAAGAGTTTGCAATATCCACCAGGCTGGGCAGAGAGCAGCCAGTGATCCTTTGGGCTGTGTCACCCTCTGCAGCGCTCTCCTGTCTGCTGTGGAGCACCCCGCGTGCCTCGTTGTGATGCAGTACGCCAAGATGCTCTTTATGGTGGCTCTGTAGAGGGTCACCAGCAGCTTCTCTTCCAGGTTGTTCCTCCTGAACACTCTCAGGAAGTGGAGGTACCACTGAGTCTCACCACGGGCGTGGTGTTTGCAGTCCAGGAGAGGTCATCCGATATCTGCACACCCAGGAATCTCATGGAGTGGACCCTTTCCACACAGTGCCCGTGGATGTAAAGTGGGGCTGGGTCCGCTCTGCCCTTCCTAAAGTCCAAAATGAGTTCTCTTGTTTTTGTGGTGTTCAGTTGAAGGTTGTTAACTGAACACCACGCAGTCAGTCTGTTGACTTCATCTCTGTAGTCAGACTCATCCCCGCCTGAGATGAGTCCGACAATGGTGGTGCCATCCACAATGGTGTTTGAGAGATGGGTCGGGGAGCAGTCGGATGTGCAGAGTGTGAGCAGGAGGGGACTCAAAACACATCCTTGTGGAGAGCCGGTATTGAGTGTGATGGTGCTGGACACTGTTGTCAAGAAGTGTTTGATCCAGAGACATATGGGTGTGGAGAGACACAGGTGAGACAGTTTCTGGACCAAGATCTCTGGGATGATGTGATTGAATGCTGAGCTGAAGTCCACGATGAGCATCCTCACGTAGCTCCCCAGGTGCTCCAGATGACTCAGCGCGGTGTGTACGGCTATGGTGATAGCGTCCTCGGTGGATCGGTTTGCCCATGTAGGCAAACTGGTGGGGGTCTCAGAGTGGGAGGCAGACAGGACCTGATGTGCTGAGAGACCAGTTTCTTAAGGCACTTCATGACTACAGGCATAAGTGCAACAGGCCTGTAGTCGTTGGTGCTGTCGACTGCTGTTTTCTTGGGGAAGGGGATGAAAGTGGAAGTTTTGAGGCAGGGTGGGACGGTGGCCAGTGACAGGGACAGGTTGAAGATCAGCACACGCTCTAAGTACCTTGCCGGGTACTCCATCGGGGCCGGCTGCCTTTCTGAGGTTAACTGTCTTTAGCACCCGTCTCACTTCATGCTCCTGAAGTGTCAGTGTGCTGGTGCCTGGGGGTGGGGAGTGATTTGACAGCTGAGGACCTGACCGTTTCAAAGCGGGCAAAGAAGCTGTTTAGATCCTCTGCCAGCGAGGCATCAGTCCTAGCTGTCACCTGGTTACTGCTTCTGTCGTTAGTTATATGATTTATTCCCTGCCACAACCTTCTAGGGTTATTTTCAGCAAAGTGATCCTCAGTCTTCCTCTTACAAGCTGCTTTGGCTTCCCCGATGCCTCTTTTCAGGTCCCCCCGGGTTGCACTATACAACGCCCTGTCCCCTGACTTGAAAGAAGTGTTATAGCTTTTAAGGAGGGATTGCACTTCACTGTTCATCCAGGGTTTTTGATTTGGAAACATCCTGACCTTTTTGTTGACGGTGACATTGTCAACACAGTTCCTGATGTACAGTAGAGAGTACAGTGTCTGTGTACTCCTGGAGGTTGTGGCTGGAGAACAAATCCCACACAGTTGTAGAGAAGCAGTCCTGCAGCTGAGCAGCTGAGCTGAGCAAAGTACTAAGACAGAAAACTATTTTGAACTTGACTTGGAGAGCTTTGCAATGTCACACACAGAGAAGTGCCATCATCATTCTAGCATAGAAAATAAACAACCAAGAAAGGACATATGAAAATTAGCATGTAAATTTGCAGAAATAAAAGGTAGATAGATAGATGAACTCACACAAGTCCAAGAATTTGTTTCTATTTCATTTTGGACCCTGAACATGAGGCAAACAGGTGAAACATCACTAAAACTAAAAAAAAGGTCACTTACAACACTTCAATCATTTAGTATCTATTCCATATGTTGTAACCTATCTGATTATTCAAATACAACCGTCAGAGTTCATTTTTCCATGACTTGCTTGTTTCAACCTGAGATCAAACCCTGAGGTAGTAGTAGCAGTGATCAGTTTATGACTGCCAACGCATACCCTCCACTTCTTTCACAGTAGGTTCATATCACCCTGTATCACTGCAGTGTGCTGCACAGTGTGTGTCTCCCATCTGTTATAATCAGCCATGAATAAAAAATACTGTTATTGCAAGTGTATTGAGTTCGGAGGCCAGGTGGATGACACACATCATCCAGTCAACTTTTAACAACTCAAGACTGCACTTTTGCAACTAGTTGCTACCAGGAGCTGAGCACACATTATAATCTTTGATGCACATAGCACGTGTGGTTTCTTCTTCAATACATCTAATCGTTGGTGCTGTATGACAGTCAGATGCCATGATCGTATCACCATATGGCTCCTCAGTTTGTAGAACAGGCAGAAGAAAGACCCGGAAGCAACACAACAATATGAACCGTCAAAGCATCTCATGTCCCAGCTGATACCAGCAATAGCTGCTTTCATTGTTTTGGTGTGCTCAATTTTTTGAATTTTTTGAATTCCAGTTCCAGTTCAGTACAATAATACATGTAATCATTTACCATTTGACCAATACAGTAGAGACGTTAACATACAAATAAGCCTAAAAAGGACACATAAAAGGGAACAGATGACTAACAGAGGGCAGCTGGGAGTTTTAGCCTCCTTGGCCGCACATCTGCCTGATGTTCCACATTATTGTGTTTGTCAGTTTTTTCGTAATTTAAGGGTAACCCTAACCCTAAGCCGTTGTACTGAGCCAAAATGTAAGTTGTTTCTGGTTTGTCCATTTTGGGAGACTACAGATGCAAATATTGCAGCCTGGATGAAGGAAGACCTGGGGCCTCGTGTACAAAACATGGCGTACGCCCTTTTCCATGCCAATGTTCAGATGTATCAAGAGTGAAATGACTGTGGAAACTTTCAGTTCTCCACGCCAACTTCATGGCTGGTGTACGTGAGTTTCTACAGCTATTGACCCGTTGGTGACACTAAGAGGTGATGCCAGGAAACTATCAATAATGTTAAAAAAAATTGTCCTTGGAGTTATCTGCACACCAGAGACACACTAATGAACAATTAGCACATCTGCATGTCTGCAATTAGATGAGTGGATAGAAATGCATGCAGAAAGAGGTGAAGAAAGTACCGTTAACAACAATGGCAGCCTTGGCATTATTGGAAGATATTGCAAATGGTGTAGTGCAAAGAGAGCGTGTGTTTAGAGACCAAGAGGATTTTTTGGCACATGATGATGACTGGCTCATCAGCCGCTTTAGATGTCCGAGGGCAATCCTTTTGGAATTGTGTGCGGATCTTGGAGCGTGACGCGGTGAGGAACCGTGCCCTGCCTGCACCCGTACAGGTGCTGACAACGCTGGGGTTCCTAGCGACAGGGGTATTCCCAAGGGAGTTGGCCGACCGATCGGGACTGTGCCAGTCCACCCTGAGCCGAGCCATGCCAGCTGTGTGGGACGGAATTATCTGCATGTCAGCCAGGTATATCAAATTCCCATACAATGCAGTTGAACAAGCCAACATTAATGCGCAATTTGCAGCAAGAGCTGGGTTTCCTAATGTAATCGGAGCTATTGACTGCACACACGTTATAAAAGCACTATCACAGGATGAATTTGTTTATGTTAACAGGAAACATTTTCATTTGATCAATGTACAGATCATATGTGACGCGGAAATAAAAATAACAAACATTGTGGCGAGGTGGCCTGGTTCAACGCACGATTCATTCATTCT
This sequence comes from Dactylopterus volitans, assembly GCA_901007715.1. Lineage (NCBI taxonomy): Eukaryota > Metazoa > Chordata > Actinopteri > Syngnathiformes > Dactylopteridae > Dactylopterus > Dactylopterus volitans. The sequence continues at coordinate 23,935 of CAAKHG010027201.1, read as the reverse complement.
CACTAACAGCATGGTTGGGAACAGACTACCAGCTGGCGTGGTGCGTGATGGGTGGCTTCTTGGTGAGTAAATAATTTATTTGTTTAATTGGCCTCATATCAATCCTCACAATGCGCACTGAGAATGTGCGCCCCCAAAATTCATCCTGTCTCCACAGCATCATTTCTAGTCAGTGGTTCAAGTTAGTGACTTGCTGTTTGTTTGCTGTTTAAACTACACCTTCTGAGCTTTCCAACAAGCCCGTGATTGTCTCTGTATCTAAGTATTTCTGTCAATAAACACATGCGTAAAGTTTAAAATGTCTATGAGTTACCTTTCCCCCAGCGCACTTCTGCATTCATTAACAATTGTGTGTCTGATCATGTAAGATGTGTATAAAATTAACAAAAGGAAAATAAATCCATTTTGCATATAATTTTCGTACTTGTCGAGCAACATTGTATGCTTTCAATTGACCCCAGGTGACTGTGGCTACCCACTAAAAACCTGGCTGATGACCCCACTCAACTGCCCCCAGACTGACCAAGAGCGGAGGTACAATGATCTCCATTGTCACACTCGGTCAGTCGTTGAGAGGACAATCGGCCTGCTGATGGGACGGTGGCGCTGCCTAGACAGGACTGGGTGTGCTGCGCTACCCACCTGAGAAGGTGTGCCGCATTGTGATGGCATGCGGCGTCCTCCACAATTTGGCACACCGGCACGCCATACCACTGCCAGAGCAGCACATCCTACTACCAGACGAACCAGACGCTGGACCCGTCAGTGCAAATCCTGCCCGGGAGGCCATTCACGCCCGGCAACATGTGATTTCAATCATATAAAGAGGCAAGGACACAGAATTCACTTATTGACCAATACATTTAATGTCTGACTGATGTCTGAAAGAACGCCTATCAGTCAGTCCAGGCGGTCATTGATGCCGCTGATTGCTCTAACGATGTCCTCTTGTGACTCCAGCACAGCACAGGTGAGGACATAGCCGGTCGGGTGGACGTCAGCAGCCGGCAGTTACAGTGCACGTGGGAACCTCATGATGCTGGAGGCCCCGGGGACGCTGGAGGAACCCCCCGAGTCTGTGACACCAGCCTGAGATGGCGTGCCATCTCCTGCCTCATTGTCTGTTTGGAAATGATAAATGCAGTCATTAAACATGAGTCATGAGTCTTTGATATCCTGGCATGTTTACGTATGAACTTGGGCTGTGAGTGGGCTACAGTGTGACCCGTGTAATAAATGCATTTGTTGTGTTACACACACACATCTATCTATCTATCTATCTATATATATATATATATAGATATATATCGATATATATCGATATATATATCGATATATATCTATATCTATATCTATATACATACATATACATATACATATACATATACATACATACATACATACATACATATACACATGCACATTTACCTTAGGGGAAATCTGAATCACCCACAGATGCTCCCACCGCACCTGAGAGCGCAGTTTCACCCATGCCGTCCTCCGCTTCACGTCCACTTTGATATCGGATCACTTCTTCTTCAGCTCAGTGTGTGTGTGCTGCTCTGACACCACAGCATTGTTCGCCTCACACACAACCCCATTTGCTCCTCTTGCACTTATTGGTAATGCCCGATGACAGCTTGCCAAAAAGTATGCATTTACATGCCTCGACCTCACTGAGGAGTGTCTGTAACTCACATTCTGTGATTTTTTTTCACAGTTTTACTCATGGCTTCTTTTAGTAATTTGATCGTGCAGAGAGGGGACTTTCACGTGCAGGGCCTATTCAAATTGATTTGCATATTTATATGGAGGCGTGGTCAGGGAGTAGTCCAGTACTCCAACATGTGCACTCAATTCCACCTCGATTGGAATGTACAAAGGAAATGTGCCTGGAGTCAGGTGTACACTCAGCTTCATACATCTGGATTTTTTTCACGTATGGCGTTTTCTGGATTGGAACGTATGCCAAGTTTCAGTAGGAAAGCCACGCAAGTCTTTGTACATGAGGCCCAAGCTCTGAATGAAGATATATAGGACACATTCTATCAAGGTATTTTTGCTAGGACCAAAAAGCATAGATTGTAAGCTGAGTAAAGTTTTAAATAGTTATTTAAAAAAAAATCCTGTTCAGTTGGCCAGCTGGTCAGCCAACTGAAAAGTCTCAGAAGAGTAGCATGCGGCGGATCCCGGGCAGACAGCCACTTAGTACCTGATGCAACAATCAAGGTAGGGGAAATGAGATTGTCTAGACGCAAGGCACAACTAGCATGTCCAGACAGAAAGCACAAAAATTTAGGAGTTACACAAGGCAAATAGCTTACTAGAGAAGATACTCGTGAAGGTTTTCACAGCACTACCAAATGAGACGGGATTATCTGGTTACATAGTGAGAAGCGAACGGGACTTTTAAGGAGATTATAAATGAGATGAGATCTGGGTGTGCAAACAAACAAAACCAGAAACCAAAACACCAGAAACATCACATATTCAGTACTTATGAAAACACATAGATCTAAGTTAGAAGTAATTCCAACCAAGGTCCCCAAACTATGTCTTTGAATTTTCCATCTAAAGACACAAGTCATATCTTTCATTCTAGTTACAGCCTGGGAGGTGAAAGCCGTAGCTGGCCATGCCTCCTCAGGAAATGGAAGTGGCCCTGGCTTTGCCCTTGGCCATGCCCTGGTAATTTAAAAAAACAAAAGCTCTTTATTGAAATGAAAAATACTTCAGTGTTTAGCATGATGATGTTGGTTTCAGACATGGTGTAGTTCAATTGTTTGACTTTGATCCAAACTGTGACCCAGGAGAATTGCCTCAACAGGTTTGGACTCTGTAGCTGCAGCAGTGTGTTTCTGAAAGGTAAGTTAAAATCAGCTTCTGTTATGTAGCCATTGAGCCATTTTCTATATTACAATGAACTGCGATCATGATAATTCAGCATAATCGTGTCAGCATTATTGCTCTTTTGTCAGTTTATGTTGAGATTGTGTGCAGTTTTCGTAACTAAGTTACCCGTATCAAAAACAAAACATGATATGTTTATCATGTTGTTAGGCTGCTCATCCACCTCAGATCTTCCACTGTCTTACAAGTTTTAATTTCATTGGCTTTATATTTGGTGGGATGTTCACATTTTTGTTCTATTCTTAAATAAATGTCCTTTATGAAAATTATGCAATGGCACATACAGAAAATGAGAATATAAGCTGCATGGAAAAACCCCAGTTAAGGTTTTAATTGGCCAAACTAATTTGACTGATTACATGTCTATTTGTAAAAACCCCTGAAACTCACCTTTTGTTAACAGCTAAGAGGAATAAAACAGTAACTAATTTTGAAAACGCTTATGGTTGCAGTCAGTGTGGTTTCAGGTAATGATATTCATGTAAAAAATGAATATTCGCTGCAGTCCTACTTTACATTACTTAAATAGGCAAAATATTATAACACACCGCAAAAACTCAAAAATAACTGATTTTAAGTAAATGGTTCATCAGCATATAGTGTGCATGTTAAACATGAATTCACAGGAGACATTTTTACAGATTTTGACATCATTAACATACATGACAATAATGTGACAAATGTACTGATCTGTGAACATGGAAACCTTTTAATGCATTCACTGAATCTATATGATGAAGAAGAATATACATTTGAGTATATCAGAGAGAGGCAGACAGACTCCTGTCTCTCTGCTTTTGGTGTAGTTTTCCGCCTAGATGCTAAACAGTTAGTTCCTGACTTCTTTTTTTCTTACTTTATCACACCTCTCCAACTCAGCCACACACCCAGTATGGAAATCCTCAGTGACTCTTTCATCCCCCAGGCTTCCCCTGACCCCCCAAGTGGTGACTCCTTTCCCTATTACCTGGCCCCCAAGTGGTTACTCCTTCCTTCATTACCAGATGTCACCACAGTTCCTGTTCTTTTCCTTATCATTTGGCCTACTCTTGATGTATCTGCATATCCTCTCTTTAACATTTGGTGTATCTGCATATCCTTTCTCTACCAGATTTACTTTGATCTATCTGTATAAAGTGCCTCCACCTCGTAGGCTCTTGGTCATTCCACCCACCCACAGCCTTACTGTGTGTCAGTCGGTTCACTAGCCTGCTAGCATGCTTGAATAAACTCACTTCCTCACAGCAACTTCTGAACTGGACAAATTTCCTCAACAATGACAATAATAGAGGTACCTGCTTATCGAAGCCATATGAGCTGGTGATGGAGCTTCCTTGGACAGAAAATGAGAATTGTCCTTCCAGCGTTGAGGTGCAGTGTGTTTGCACAGTTTCCTGACACCTGTGTGCACTCTGTCAGATGACCTCCCCTTGGTTGAACCAGGTTACAACCAGGATGACCTCCTCCTTGTCTGGCCACTTATACTGAGCAGCATCTTGTATGGAAATGAGTTCTGTCACGCTCTCTGTTCTGCCACGCCCGAGATTCGCTGCACCTGTTGCCACTAATTGCTGCTGAGTTTATTTAAGCTGGCTCCACTCTAGAGCGGGTGCCAGATTGTTGCTATGCGTCATGCGAGTCTTTCCAGCATTTACCTGCCTGTCTACCCGTTCTTCGCCCCCAACCACGAGTTTCACCTGCGCGTCCCTGGACTGCCTCCCCGGTGCCGACCTCCTCGCCTGTTCCCGGACTCCCCGCTGCCTGTTCCCCGTCGGCACCTCTGCCTCCTCGGACTGCCTCCCCGGATTGGACCTCTCTGCCTGCCCCCGGTTCCTCCACTGCCTGTTCCCTGTCGGCGCCTCAGCATCCTCGGCTCTGCTCGCCAGTAGCGGTCTCCGCTTCCGGGACTCCGCTCCGCTCGTAAGACTGTCACTGCCTCCTGTCTGCCGGCTAACCATGAACTTGGTCTAGTTTCCACCCCGTCAGTTTGCTCGGCGACCCGGGTCGGCACCGGGCTCTGGAGCCCCAGAGACGGTATAGAGTTTACGTGTCCGCTGACCACTGCGAGCCTCGGGCTCCCCTACTGACCGGACATCGGCATTGCCGTAACTAATAAAGACTTCATATAAACTCTCCAAGCTCGTCAGTGTTCTGCGTTTGGGCCCTACCACCACCCGTTACAGAGTTCACCAAGTCAGACACGCTTTACGCTCTGAGTTTTTATGTGCGTGACAAACAATATTGAAAGTTTGTTTAAAATTATCTTCTGACACCTTACACTTTATTGGCTATGGTTAGATATCAGACTTGATTCATAAGGCTTGTTAGATGGTGTTGAATGAGGCTAACATCATGCAATTTCTCATGACAGTCCTTAACATTAAGGTTATTCCAGTGTGAGCTCACCATACAGACTAATGTTAGCCATGTTAGCTGTGATGCTAACACCTGGTTCAACATGATACTTACCAAATACAAAGTAAAATAAAAAGAGGGAAACTTACAGCTCCCAGGATTGAAGGTGGGTCCAAGACTGATCACACACACACACACACACACATACACACACACACACACACACACACACACCCCTTTCAGCAGCTGTGGTGGCATTCCTATCAAAAATAAAGGTATCCATCTGGTTTTCAAGTCGTCTTGTGTGTGTTGGTAGAGCCAACAACAAAGTAGGTGGTATGCTCTGCTCAGACCTTCAGCATTGTGTCTCACAAGCGCCAGCGTTAGTGAGAACAACAATAACTGAAGCGGAGAGGAGGACTCTTCCAGACTCACTGGTCAGAACGAACACCTGGCTCCGGGGTGTTTTGGCGACCTACAAGCAGGCGCTTAGCCCCTTTGTACGTAACAAAGGGAGCGGAATTGGAACACAGTGTTGTAGTGTGCACATGGAAAATGGCGCAGGAAGGTGAAGAATGCAAAGGAGAGAACAGAATTTTCTCATCTGAGGAAGGTCTGTAGACATGCTGGTGACAGATGTTACTGATAGATTTTGCATAATATAGCCCCTTTAAATCCAGCGCAAGATAGTGCTTGTTAATACAACAAAATGGAGGTTAAATAAACACACACATATTAACATGCACAACTAATGAATAATCTCAATGGAAAGTGAGTAAAATATAGAAATATTTTGAAAAACACAATGAAAATGTAAAATTCAATAAATGCAGTTCACCTTGTGTGTCAATGGTTTTTATTGGTTCCATTTGTGTTGATATTGTTGTTTCTGTATGGGTACATGTATTATGTGTGGATGCTGGTGGGCACACATGTACTGTATTATTTTTAATACACACACTTTTCAGAGAAACAATGTTTTCCTTTTCAAACCATGAATAAAAGGAACACATCTCTGACCTCTAACAGTTTGAAAGACTTTTTTTTAAGTTATTTACAAAGTTTCTGCCTCCATTCTCTTGAGTAGAAACTGTCCACCTCTATTATGCTGAGGACACATCAACTAACATCACGGAACTGTACAGTATAAGCTACTTCACCTTTTCAATTTGAACTATAACTAGAACAAACAGTTATTTACCACATTCACTGTTGTAGAGCTCCTTCAATAGGTTAGTTCAAGGAAATCTGACCTTTGAACAATAGAAATTCAAGAAGAATTTCTCCAAGGCTGCTGTGGTTAAAATCCTCTTTTGTCCACCATGTTTACAAGATAAACGCTGTCTTACACTGGGGCTCTTTGGGTGCTAAATTAAGCAGTGTGACTCAAGGCACAGTTTGATGTTACTGAAGAGGTCTTTCAGTGGACTTTGTGTCGTCTACAAATAGGAATACATAAATTTTATGACTGATAACTCTGAACTTACAGTCAAACATGCAAACAGATCTAATAAATATATTTCTTGCAAAATGTTTTCATAATAGAGACTCATTATGTGCAGTTGCATGCTGGAGGACACCAGTTAAGCCTGTCCAAAATCATGCCTTGCTCCAGGACTTTTATTCGTTAAATCGACCATCACCAAGATTTACCATGAGTAGATCTTCAGAATACAAGCCTCACTTTGTATTTTTGTTCAGTCAAATGTGAACTGTTTCACCCATTGTTTTCTTCTGTTCGAGAGATAAGAACTAATTTTTGCATTATTGTCTGAAGAAAAAAAATACGCTTTTTCTCAAAAATGCAGACCTGCATCCACTTGAAAGACTGAGATTGCACCTGAAAGGACTATAACTTCTACAAGTTGTATGCATGAATACATTTCAAATTAACTAGCGAACTGTTGCTCGATAGCAGTGAGGGACAGGATGAAAACAGTGTGATATGACCCCCACAGCGCCAAGCACGATTTACATAGAAAACAAGCTGCAGCGAAAATACCTCAGTTACGACATCTTAACTGTTTTAGACAGCCTTTTTGTTGCACTCTGTAAAGTCTGCAAATCCGAAAGGGTAGGAATTTCTACATCAGTCGTGTCCCACCAGTTTGGATTCATCCCCTCATCTGCAGCCGCACGGGTGTTGCAGCTCAGCCCATCCCGTACTGATCCAGCTGATTTCACTGTTTGGCGGCATGGCTCAGTTGGTAGAGCGGCCGGAAGGTTCCTGGTTCGATCCTCATCTCCGGCAGAGACTGTGTCGAAGTGTCCTTGACCAAGATATTGAACCCCTGATTGCTTGTGGTGGGCAGGTTGGCGCCTTGCATGGCAGCCTCCACCATCAGTGTGTGAATGGGTGAATGCCATCAGAATCAGAATGCCTTTATTGCCATGTGGGTAATTAGATTACAGACTAGGAATTTAGCTTGGTGAGAGGATGTGCGTAGCAGTCAACAGGCAAGTATACATACAAGAATAAGACAAGAATACAAGAATAAGTCAAGAAAAGAGAAAAAATGTATATACAAGAATAGGTCAGAAATGTATCTATATATATATAAAAATCTGAAAAATAAACTCTCAGAATAAGCACTGAAAATAAGCATTAATGGCTAACACTAGAAAATAAGCACTAGGAGCTAACACAAGAAAAAAACCAACACAGTGTGCAATGGAATGAAATAAGAACTGTATAGTGCCATATAGTGTAAAGCGCTTTGAGTACCATCAAAGGTAGAAAAGCGCTATATAAATGCAGTCCATTTACCATTTGCAGTCCATTACTGTTTTCTGATCTGCTGCTTCCCTGTCAATATGGGTCTACAACTTTTTTTTTTTTTTTTTTTTTTTTAATCTGTACAAATAACAGGTAGTCATCTCTTATTAACAGGGCTTTTCAACTGGTTTTGTCCCAGAGACCACCATTATAACCAACAAGCAACTCAGAAACCACTGCTTTGGAAGCTTACAATTAAGGATAGGCTATTTATTTGCATCAGTGTATGTCTATATGTCTAAATATGTGGGAAGCCAAGAGGGCTTATGACATAAAGTATTAAGTGAGTTTGCATGTTAGATTTTGCTAATATAATAACTAGGGCTCTAATTAAGTCATGCAAAGATTTTTCCGTTTGCTTTGTTTTTTTGTTTTTTTTTTGCTTCCAGTCTGTGGTCCTGTCAGTCAGTGGTGTCAGTGGTGACATGAGGAGAATTATTCAGAAAAAATAACTGTAAAATAAATTAAGTCCAAATGATAAATCAATTTTATATTTTATTATTTTCCATTTAAAATTTCATGGACCACCTGGAATACCGCCACAGACCACTAGAGGGCCGCGGAAGCTGTCCTTTCGTTCAGCTGAGTGAACCCCAACGTGCAGGGGGAGAATCTCGGGCCAACAAAAAGCAAGCCCCGGCCCTCTCACGTTGGGCAACTCCAGCGTAGAAGAGTGTCAAACCCCTCTCAAGGACTTGGGTTCCAGAGTCAACGCTGTGTGTGGAGGTGAGGCCGACGATATCCAGTTGTTAGTACTCAACCTCCCCTACAAGCTCCAGCTCCTTCCCTGCCAGAGAGGTGACGTTCCATGTTCCGAGAGCCAGTTTCCACCGGGGCCCCGGTGTCCCTCCGGGCTGGGTACACGTGTTCCTTCTGCTATTGATCATGAGGATCTTCTTAACCATTCTTTGTCTGACTCTTCCCCTAGGACTAATCTGCCTTGGGAGACCTTACCAGGGCCAAAATGCAACGCAAACTCCTCCACCACGATAAGGTGATGGTTCAAGGAGGAGTGTAGTGGAGGCTATCCGATTCATTTTCAGCAGTCAAGTGATTGGCAGAGAGTGGCAGTGGACCAACAGCAAGTTTATTAGAATTTTCATACTCTAGTCAGTACTACAATTCACTTCTGATAATTTTTGAAGCGAGAACCAACTCTCTAGAGTTGGAATATTGACTGTTTCAAGAGAATTGGTGGCAAATTTGAATTTCATTCCTACGTTTTCAGAGTTGAGACGGTCCAAACTGCGGTGGCAGCAGGCCAGTGCTGCAGGGCCAGTTCATGGGGGAAGCTAGTTAAGCTCACAGCCATGCTCACAGGTCCCGCTGTGTCCAGCTGTCCCGAGCTCTGTCAAGACATCTGTGTCGTGAAAAAGAGACTTATATTTCCTGCACATCATCTGTGTATAAGAAATTGATTTGAAATATGAGCGTTACATTTTGGATTTTATTAGGTGGGTATTTTTAATTTGACAAGTTTCCAAGTGGTTTAGCTGCATTTGATTGTGAGTACCAGAAGCTGGTAGAAAACATGGGAGCTTTAGTTTGAGTTCCAAGTCGACCCTGCAGGCTCACATCTGTCATCTCTGCTTAGGGTTGCTGTTGATCTAGGTGATCCAGAGATGAAGCAGCTCAGCAAAGGTAGATGTCACCCAGCAGCAGGAGGCTGAAGAAGCAGAGCAGCACCTCCACCTCTTGGGACCATGCAGGGTTTGTGTAGACGTCTCTTATGCAGCCGCGAAACTCCACATCACTTTATTGAGCAGCATGAAGAGAGAAAAAAAGTGAAATCAATTTCTTCTGCCATCCATAATCAGAGTTTACAGATGATCATCACGTGACAATACATGTAGACCAGGCTTTCCCAGTTCAGGTACCACTTAATCCAGCCGTTATGGCTTCCAGAGCGTTACCTCCCCAGCCTCTGGCCTCCGAACCGTGGTAAAGAAGCCACTCGTTTTGTGCTAGTTCGGCTCCTGAGTTAGCTGGTAACACGCTAACAACAAATAAAAGTCCGGGCTTATCTGCAGAGAACAAGTGGCCCTTTATTCTGGCACTGCACGGACTCTGTAATGTTACACAGGGCAGGTTGTACAATTAAGCTGCTGTCTGTTCACAGAATAACTGATCTAAACTCATGCACTGTGGCGGCTGCATGCATGCAGCTAATCATTGTCTCTCTCAGTATATGGACCCCCTGATAAAGTCTTGCCCACCCTCTGGCCAGCTGTTGGTATTCACCATTGAAAAGGGTTTGGTATTGAAGAAAATGATGAAACAGATGTGGTCAGAATAATATCGTAATATGAAATTGTGATAATTCAAGTTTGAGAATGTAGAGTTTGAGACTGATTGTTGTAGGAAGATTCATTGCGAATACAAAAGTGCAAATCCATGTTTGTGTCTGTAGTTTTGTTTGGGCAGCACCACAGCACATGGTAACATCAAAATAATAACTGGCCTAAATAAAATTTGCCCTTGATCATTCACATTTGGTGAATGATCATACTCTCTGTCTTTCTCTGTGTCTCTCTCTCTCTCTCTTTTTCTCTCTCTCTCTCTCTCTCTCACACACACACACACACACACACACACACACACACAGGTT
>CAAKHG010027195.1:0-21424 GCA_901007715.1 Dactylopterus volitans | reverse complement strand
CATTTTTGTGCAACTTTTCAAAAGTTCACGCTGAAATTAAGCCGACAGTTGGGGGCAAACAGACGCTTCTCCTGGCTCTGGTTTCCGTGGGAGATTCGACCCCCCCACCCCCCCCCAATCACCGGGGACCAGCGTGTCTGCCTGAGCCCAGCAGCCTGCGCGCTCGCGGCGCCCCGATAGCTCAGCTCTGCTCGCGGACGCAGACGCTGTCAGCTGACCCGCTCGCAGGCCGGCCGCCATTATCGCCTCGCGGTGAACCCGAGAGGCAGTGTGACACTTCCTGAAATCTGAGACAGCGAGGACAAAGAAGCAAACCTGCAAAAGGCGCCGCAGCTGAGAATCGTACGTCCACAATACACATAATACACAGCCACCAGCCATAAGATTACGACCACCGCGTGTCCACCATAGAGTATAATACAACAGCCCTGCAGTCAGTTCTCCCTTCAGGAGGAGAAGGTTGCACGTGCTTCTAGACTTTTACCTTTAACATATCTCGCTGGAATTGTTGTCCACAGTATTTTCCTCAGTATGATCTGGTTGTTGTTTGTTTGCTTTTCTCATGCTGTTACTTGCTTGTGTCTGCCTCTCGGCCAGGCCGTCACTGCAAATGAGAACTGGCTCTCAATGGACTCATCTGGATGAATGAAGCTTAAATTAAAAAATAACAATAATGATAATAATAATAATAAAAGTTTGAGAGAGGAGTTGACATATTTACATGATTGTTATTGGGACTGTAAACTGGGACGCTGGGAGGGGTCCCTAATATTTTGGTCACTAATGCATATGAGTGGGGTGACCAAAATATTAGGGACCCCTCCCAGTGTAAGCCAGTCCAGTCTAACAGCGTCACAAACTACAGTCCCAATAACAATCATTCAAACATGCCAACACCTCTCTCACACACATTCAATCACAATCCAACATAAAACTCCTCCTGAAGGGAGAACTGATTGCAGGGCTGTTGTATTATACTCTATGGTGGACACGCGGCGGTCGTAATCTTATGGCTGATGGGTGTACAATCATTTGTCGAGGGGCCAGAGCAGTCTGGTCTTCCTTCACTCTTATGCTTGATAGGCGTATGTATTTAAGACCATGAGTTTGAGATGAGGCCAAAAAACAGTGGTGGGTCACAAGGTCAAAGGTCAAGTGCGGGCACCACAAAGTTACGCGAGGCTGAAGGCGGCACGCGGGCGCAGCGGCTCGCCTGACACTCGGGGTCACGGTGAACGTTTGCGCTTGGACCACCTCGACCTTTTGGAGCCACCGTTGTCACGGAAACGCGCATATCAACCCGCAGGCGGCAAACGATGTGTTTAAAAACACACACCGGCCTGGATTACCGCCGCTCTCGTTTTTTTTGTTTTTTGTTTTTTTTTAACCCCCCACTCAGAACTGTTCCCATTATTTCGGCCGCATCCTGCCCGCGCCGCCCTGTTGACAGCTGGTGCATTGTGGGAACGTCTCGCGCTGGACTTCCCAGTGATAACCGGCCTCCGGCTTTCCGCGTATCGCCTCCACTTCCTGTTCCTCGAGCTCCGCCGGCTGATTGTCTTGGTGAAGCCAAACCGACTCCCCCCCCCCATTGGCGTCTACGTGAGTCCGGATTACGTGATTCCCAGGAATCTTTTATGTAATCAAGTGTCAGGAATTAAACACGCAGTCAATCTCCAGGCGGGAATAATCGCTGTTTAGCGCGTCCGCCTCCTCCCCATGTTTAAACTCTTACAGCAGGATTATGGGGGGATAATTTCGCCGAATCTGCGGGATTAGCGGCAGGCGCTCTCACGGCACCCGCTCGGCTGTTATGACTACAAAATAATCTGCCTTATTGTGGCGAGGGACGCGCGCTCCTCGCCGCCCGTCGCCGTCGACTCTCTGTGAATTATAATCCGAGTTTATTCCCACCTGAGGGAGCGGGGGCGGGGCTCCGTCGTCGCCAGCCGTCAACAGCCGAGGCCGCAGGATCCGAGAGGCCGCGTTCCTCCAGCGGTCGCCTCCATAGCCGGGAGGAAACCTGCCACCTTGAGAAACGTGTCAGGGACAGGAAGTGGCGTCTGGCCGCCGCCGCCGCCGCTGATGTTTGGTCTGAGAGCAGAATGAGTGGAGATTGATGGAGCAGCTGCAGGAGCTTTGAAGGGAAAAGAAGAAAAAATAAAAAAGGGAACCGGCCGTGATCAACAGCGAGACCTGGGCGGCGGGGTGAGAAGGGGGGTAGGGGGAGGGGGGGGGGGGAATAAAAATAGATAATTCATTTAAAGCTAGAAAGAAAAACACGAATAAAACGAAGCCCGCCGTTGTTCTTAATTAACCCTCGGACGCGGTGAGTGATTGTGACGAGTGATTGGACCCTCCAGGCTTCCATAAGTGGGTCAAAAATGTCACATGTCGGAATCAATGCGTATTTTTGTGCTTTTTTTTTTTGTTAGGAATAATCATGTTTTTGTTGTGATTTTTTTTTTTTTTACTGAGCACTCAAGAATGATTTCATATTTGAGGGTTGTTGGGTTTTTGTTTTTTTTTTACTTTCTAGCATTTGGAAACAAAGAAAGCAAAGTTGAAAATGTTGGAGACAAAGAAAATTGATTGCACAGAACGCGGCAATAGAAAAGTCCCAACACTCATTTTACGCGGCTATGTGTGTGTGTGTGTAACATTATTACAGACCATCTTTTTTTTTTTTTTTTTTACTTTTTTATACTAGTATTTTATTTCTCATTTGTATTGATTTTTTTTTTGTATGTGTTATCATTGCTTTTATTCGTTGCACTTAATTGCTTTATGTGAAATCATCTTTTTTTTTATTCCTTTATTTCTTTTTAAAGAATATTAATTTGCTTTTATCAGATCTGGTCTTTTGTTACTTTTAATTCTTGATTGTATTAATTTATATTTGGCATCTTTGTTCTCTTGTTCTGTCTTAACTCAGCTAACCCTGCGTGAACTATTTTTAAAGGTTATATATATATATATATACAAAAATGCAAATTTTTTTCCGTGCTGTTTTGTTCAGTTATGCTTACAGAATTGTTTTTAATTCTTTCATAATTCATCAATAATTAATAATTCTTTAAAAAAAAATTGGTATGTTTACATCCCAAAATCAGACATCAAGCTTTCAGCTCCAACTAACAAATTCGAGGTGTCACGTTAGCAACTGTGACGCCCAGAGGACAAAAAACAATAAGTCCATAAAGCAGACCTGCTGCCCCGGTGTTCCAAGACCGGCATGTTGATGTTGAAGCTTTTCATCCTATCAATATCAATGCTTGAGTTAACGTGCGTCGGCTGAGGTGAACGACCTCGAACCTTTGGGCTGTGGCGTTGATGCTGCTTTCAGGTGAACCTCGTCATCTTCTGCTGAGGATCAGCTCGTGTGACTCTTCTCCAATAGTTATTAGAGGAAAAGCTGGTGGAGGGAAAAAAAAAAAACTGGGACTTAAATGATGTGATCTGAAGTAAAATAAATCACCGCTTTGGAAGAAAAAACTGACCGGCACTGGGGTCAGTACCGCGCGTGAGCCCGAGCCGGGTTCCCCCGAGCTCCCGCTGAGCGCTATCAGCTCGCCGTGACACCGGTTTGACACCTTCCTAATTTGCAATCCGTGGTTTCGCTTGATTAATTTCCCTGTCATCTCCATCGTAGGAACGCCTCCCGAGGCTGCCGTTAATGTGACGCCTTATAGCTCCGTTCGGGTTCTCGGCGCCCCCCCCCATCCCCCCCCCACCTCCTCCTGCCCCGTCCTCTTTCATTTAGCCGAAGCAGACGGAGTCCGGCAGAAGGACTCGTTTCTCGGAGGAACGAGGCGAGATGCAGAAGCGGTGACATTTGACCACGCGGCAGCACCGCGAGGACGAACCCATCTCGGAAATGAAATATCATGATTGGCTGTGGCTGGTCCCGCTAACCCCCCCGCTCCCCGCCTCGCGCCCCCTCTCCGGTATCCCTATAATGGAGACCACACAAAGGCATGCCGGCCAATTCTCTGCCCCGCTGTTCAAAATGAAGCCCCTTTCAGCTTTATGTAGGCCATCTGTAAGTCCACTCAAACCTAAGAATAAAGGCCCGAGCGGAACATTCATGGCTGCGAGCTGAGCGGGTCTCTGAAATGAGAGAAAACAGCGAGCGGCGCTGCCATTGGCCCGTCAAAACTGGCTTAAATCTCCAATTCAGACCCTGGAAACTAAGTACATTTCGGCAAAACCACCTCCCGCGCTCCAGCGGCACAGAAAGTGATTGGCCACCGCTTGTTCCCCACTACCACAGCCCCCCAGAAGTCGTTCTGTCCGTCACTGATCTCGTCGTTGTGCAGTACATCATATTGGAATAATAACCCCGGGGCCGGTCCTGGTGGTTCCGCATAAAAGCCCCCAGCCGGGACGTCTTCCTGTCGTAGCTGCTGTATTTTTCTGCAGGCAGTTGATGGCTTTAACAGGGCCGGCTCGGGTCTTTCTGAGCGCCGCCGTGAGACTGGATCTCAGGTGTCGCGTTGGAAGGTTCAGGACCGTTGAACCGGGTGACGGATTTCATTTTATTTCAGTCCTCCGCCTTTGCGTCCATGTCGCTTTCTTGCCTATTTTAGTTCGCTCGTAAATATGCGCCCGGCAGCGCTTGTTAAAGATCTCGTCCAACCGCGAGGCGGCAGCTCAGGGCATTCAGGCGTGTGGGCGTGGTCAAGAGGATCTGCTGAAGCTCAAACCAGCATCAGGATGAAGAAGAAAGGTGAACCATCGTTACAGCCGAGGAAGCAGGAGAGCATCTCTGAACCCACAACGCCTCCAACCTGGAAGCTGATGATGCACCACAAGAGCAGGAGACCTCACCTGGTGACGCTCATGTCAGCTAAAAACAGGAAAGTGAGGCTACATTGGACAGCAGAAGATTGGTAGCATCTGCTGGTCTGATGAGTCTGGATTTCTGCTGCTAGTCGGGTCAGAACCTGGCATGAACGACATGAAAGCCTGTATCAATGGTTCAGACTGCTGATGGTTGTGTAATGTTGGCTGTTCTTGGCACACTTTGGGCTCCTTAGTACCATCGTTTAAACTCCAGAGTCTACCTGGGTCTTGTTGCTGACCATGTCCATCCCTTTATGACCACAGTGGACCGTCTTCTGGTTGGCTACTTCAACTAGAGAACCTTTGGGATGTGGTGGAACATTAGATTCCCATCACGGATGTGCGGCCCACAAACCTGCGGCAACTGGTGACGCTGTCATGTGGACCAGAACCTCTAAGGAAGGTGACACCATCGACGACGCCAAGAATGAAGGTCTGAGCGCAAAAAAGGGGGTCCGACTGGGTACTCGCAAGAACCACAAAGTGGTCGGTGTACCCCGATTCATTTTGATATGTGATCTCCAGGAAGTTCCACCCCGGCAGATGGCTGAAGTGACAGGTTCAGGCGTTGAAGCTGAGCCCGGCTTTCGAGCTGCCGCCGAGCACTCATGCGGTCGGCTCCTCTGGCGACTGTCACGTTTCACGGCCGCTCACCTGCAGGAGTCCTGGATGTCGTCAGCTCCCCGCGGGGCCGCTGACGACATGTCACATTTCTCAAGAGCTTCACATGAAAACAACCGGGCCGCAAGAGCGGGAGCGCCGGAAGGTAAGTGGCGCCGCTGGTTCCTGATTCGAGGGTCTCGAGCGGCAGGACAGGTAACGTCAGCGTGAGCAGACGGCGGCCGGGATCGTGCGTTCTTGAGTTCTGGTTCTGATCCTCCAGGTTACAGGAACCGTTACACAACAACAACATGAGGATGAGGCACCCGGGACACGACGGCGCCGCAGGCGGCACAGCGACAGGTGTTCTCCCCCGGCCCGGGGCCTCGGGAGCCCACCTGGCACTCAGGTAGCCACACACACACACACACACACACACACACACACACACACACACATTGTTACTGTATGCAGACACATGCCTCCCCCAACAATGTAACTACATGAGATCCCAGGAGCCAGCTCACAGACAGGGCAGCTCTACCACACACACACACACACGCACACACACACACACACGCACACACATGCTCGGGCACACACACACACACACACGGTTGCTGGAGAGACAACCTCTGCCCCAGTAGAATTAGCACAAAGCGGTACAAAGCGAGCGGGACTGTCGCTGGTAAACTCATCTGTGGTTGGTTAGCTCGCCGGCTAATAGCGAACCGGGCCAATAATTACGGTTCGGGACTCGCCGCACGCGAAGAAAAGCTGATTTAGAAAAAAAAATACGCTGTTTTACAAAGCTCGCATGTTCGCGTAGCCGCGTTGCTATGGAAACACCGAATGCGAACCCGAAGGCAACATGGTGCCGGAAAATTGAGCAAAAGGCGATGCCGATAACTCGGTTTATTCGTTGGAGTTCGTTCGTCATGTCGGGACGAGTCCATTGGCCCACAACCGGAGCTGGGCGGGGCTAGTTGACGTTTTACGCAGACGAACGTATGAGTGGACTCAAATTGCATAACTAAAATAAATAATTCAGTTTAAAGGATATTTAAGGTGGAATCTGTTAAACACATTAAGTTCAATTAAATGTAGTGTGGCCATTTATATACGAGTAGACTATATAAATGTACATGTCTGTATGTATACATATATGGGCTAATATATTACATATGTATATGTATATATATATAAAGTGTGTGATTGTATAGTGATATATATTATGTGAATTTTATTTATACAGCGGCCACTGCTGGCTGCAGTCGACGGGGATTCAAAAAAATAATTTTTTGAAAAGAAGGGGGAGCAAGTGAGCAAAGTAGATGAGCACATTTCACGTCATTTAATTTAATCTTAAACCACCGATAACGAGATGATGCATTCAAGTAAAAATCATTAGCCTACGCGTGGACGTGCGTTGGTATGACGTTGTTTTTGGCGCTTCAAATGAACAGAAGCTGCGGAGGACCGCTTAATGGCGTTGCTGTTGAGGGGGTGTGAGGCACCATAGAAGAAGACTGAGGCTCCTCAGAAGTGCGTCACAGCCACAAAGGCAATTAAGTGGGTGCAGCCGGCGCTGCTTGAAAAGACGACTAAGCAGCACCTCATGACTCTGACCTGCGTGAAATGAATGGCTGCTAACGAGGACTCGCGGCGGTAGTTTGTCGTCTTGTAACAAGCCGAGCTGACGAGCGGCGCCGGTGTTTTTAACCCTCAGCTCGGCCAATCGCAGCGGCGCACAACCGCCATCCTCAGCCGCCGCCGCCCGCTCGGTCGCCTCTCCTAGCCCGTTTGCGCCTCATTAGCGTCTCTTCACTTCGTTTGTTTTACCCCCGCTAATGAGACAACACGGAGCCGCTCGGTGGGTTCGGACGTGACGACGGCGCCGGATTCGTCCCATTGGCCAAAAACCTTGCTTAAACCTTAAGTATCACGAGGTTAAACGTTGACGCTGGTGCAGGTGTGATTGGGCGCCGCTCCGGTACTCCCGCGACCCGCGAAAGCCGGTGTACCTGAGTATCTACTGGGTAGACGGGTAAAAAAGAAGAGAACACTAAAAACCCGGGAGCTTAGAATAACCCCCCGGTCATCTGGGTCTGCAGGACTCAGCACAAGACCAGGTCCACATGAGGATAATACTGCTACTGCTACCACTGCTGCTACTACTACTACTACTACTACTACTACTGCAGCTAATATTACTACTGCTACGAATAGTAATCCTCCCACTCATAACTGGCGTGACTGGTGCTACTACAACTACTACTCATACTAATGCTACTACCACTTTTGCTACTACTTCTACTGCAACTATTACTACTCCTACTAATAAAAACACTACTGCTATTAATACTCCTATCACCATTACTACTGGGATTAATAAAGTAATTCCGAATCGGATTTTTACTACCAACGGTATTAATACTAATCCAACTCCTACAACTACAACAACTGCTAATAGTACCAATCCTCTTACTAATACTACTGCTGCTACTACTACTACTACTACTACCAATCACAAAAAATACTATTGCCATTCATACTCCCACCATCACTACTATTACTACTATCAGTGTTAATAGCAATACTACTGCTACAACTACTACTACTGGTGCTACTACTAGTACTAACACTAATACCAATTTTGCTACTACTTCTACTGCAACTAATACTTCTACGAGGTGGCGCAAGTATGTGCTAGTGCAGAGCTTGAAACATGATGATGTCACTTCCTCTCTGCGGGTCGGACAAGCGTGATTAGCTTGCGCATGACGTTAAACCGGCGGCGTGGTACAAGTCTCGAGGATAAAACTGTCGCCTCATATTCACGTATGAGAATCTTTGAAGCTTGTTTTGTTGGTGAGAACGTGAACTGGACCCGTGTGAGGATGAGCGGAATATGTAGCAAGCAACGACAACAGCTAACAATGCTAGCGCCGCGCTTGTCGGTCGCTCTCTAAGCTAGCTGGTCCTAGAAATTGGCAGGTAGCAGGATGTAAAATGAGTTTTATTTAAAGTAGAAGAAGAGGAAGGCTCTTCTCAGGCACACCTGTGATGAGTTCTTCTGACTGCTGTACTTTCACCTGAGCGTGACGGTGTTTTTCAGTCCTTTTTACAGTCGTCTCATTAAAATGCTTTACACAGATGTGCTGGAGTAGGTGAGGAGGGTCTTCCTGCTTCTGCGTTTTTACAGCCGGTTTTTACTGCATTGCCGCGGCTGAAGTTTGGTCTGTGTCGGATGTTGGTCGCTAGAAGTTTCCCGCGGAGAAACATACCGTCACCAGACTTAATTGTCGTGCCCGTTTACAGTGGGATTAAGTGTGGCACCGCAGCTGTCCTGACAGAACCTCAGCCGAGTCGAGGCAGTTTTATATAGCAGGTCTAGACTCTTAAATGTTATTTACCGTCGCCCCATGAGTCACCACGTGGCCACAGAAAACCCCCTTTAACAAGAGGAAACCTCCAGCAGAGAGCTGAACAGCAGCTTTTTCCCCCCCAGAGGCCCAAACTGACTTAAAGGAAGCAGCCAACAAAGGCTAGCCGCCGCTAATTAGCAGCCCGCGGGCCAGAGCCGCCTGATGTTTGGCCCACACCGACCTGAGGACACTATGCACCTGTCATAAGGTGTACAAGTACCTCATATGTACTGCTCTCTGTCTACGACTCTGCCTCGGACAGACAACACCGCAGACAAGCTAGCTGACCTCTGGTCATCACGACAATAACTATGACTACCAATACTGCAACTGGTGCTACTACTTCTACTACTACTACTACTACTACAACTACCACTACCACTACCACTACTACAAATAATAATATTAATACTACTTCTACTAATACTCCTACCGACACTATTATTACTGTTGCTACTGGTATCATGACGACCGGTAATACTAATACTACTGCTAATACTACTTGTCGACAGCATCTGGTCTACAAAATATGGCCTTAGAACCAGAACCGGCCTGTAGATGATCTCTATCCAGCTCACTACGGTCGACCTTCAAAGAGAGCGATCATGGTGAGCGTGCGCTGCTATATTACTGGCTTCCAGCAGAGGGCGCCGTCATCGTCATCTTAGCTAGCCAGTTTCAACAACAACAGTTTTGAAATCGTGCCAGTCGCATCCTGAGTAATTAATCTCAGTGTCACTCTATCGCCAGCTAGACTGACGCATGAAGCTGTAAAAATAAAATAAAAAAAAGTAAAACGCAAAAAAGAAAACATTTGGGGCTGTCAGACACGTGCAACATGTCACGTCGCTCAGCGCCGTGCGTTTCATGTTTCTATTCATCTGGCCAACGTGTGGGTGCCTTCGCTTACCTTATCTGAGTCAGGAGGAAGCTGCTGACCCCCCCCGACCCACCCAACGCCCCCCCACCCCCCTCCGCTCAGTGTAGACAGATTTATGTCCCCATAGTGATACAACACACACAAATAAAAACACACAAAAGCCGAGGCGAGGCAGAGGCTGGGCACACACTCGGCTGGAGTTTGGTCTCCACATTCCTCCCTTTGTGATCCCCCCTCCCCCTCCTCTTCTTCACCCCCTCCTCCCTCTCCTCCTCCTCTCCGTTTGACATTCCAGCCTTTTCTCTGTTAATTAGCCCGAATGTTTTTACTGCTCAGCTAATTAGCATAGCTTTACAGCAAGGCGGCACCTGGTTCCGTTTCCCATGGTGCCACCGACCCGGCCCGGGTTTTGACACATGAGCGGCGGCGGCCCATCAGTCACGCGGCGCCGCTAGCTGCAACCAACGGCTAGCAGAGATCGTTCGGACTATCTGGCCGGGCGAACTGCTCTGATTCCATCGCACGCCCTGCAACGCTTCACGTGTCGCGCTTCAAACGCTGCATACTCACGTCCGCTCTTACCTCGGTTTTTACTGCCCCGCTGAACGTGTTAATAGCGAAGGCTTCGCCGCGCACGCTGAACTTAAATGCAGCTTTTACTGGTGATGAATCAATCAAGAAGAAGGCCTCCTGGCCAGAGACCACATGCACGGCTCCTCTGCGATCTCTCAGAACTGGACACACATGAGTCCCTTTTCCACCGCAGAAGCTTTTATCCTTTTCCCAGGATTTTGAAAAAAAAAAAAAAAAAACGACCTCTGAGCTTTTCCATCAAAATTATCCCAAAAAAACCCCAACTTTTCCTCAACCCCAAACTTTCCCCTGAAAAAGTACCTACTAAGGCAGGGTGGGGGGGGGCTTTTCAGAGTCCTCGGAATTCTTGACCGTGTGCTGAAGAACACTTGCAACGTTCCCTTACTTACATCCACGTTTAAATGTGAGACCGCAAACTTGTTTATTTCATTTCTTTAAGCTTCACTTTGGTCGTGTTTATGTTGTTCGGACGTTGGAGCAAAAGAAGAGACATGGACAGACGACTAGGTCCGGGATCTTTGGGGCGGCACGCCACTTGTCGAGCGAGCCAAAAGGCGAATTAACCTAATGCTAATGCTAAGCAGTCAACAGGCTAATGCTAAAGCTAAATCACGGACAGAGAACTGGGTGTGTTGGTGTCGTCGCCGCGAGCTGAGCGCTGATTTATTAATTGTGATTCCCAGATGGCGAGACCAGGAGGTCCAGACCGGCTCTCTGGCAGTCCTGGACCGGCTAATCCAGACACTCAACCACAAGCCCGAAGTCTGAACTGACTATTTTTTGTTTTGAAAATCTTATCGCAACTTGTCTTTGCTAGTAGAATTAAACGCAGGCATTTGTGTAAATCCGTGGTGGTTTAGGGTTTAAGCAGGACCGCGTCGATAAAGACGGCATCAGCGCCATGTTGCTGTGAGAGGAAACCCTGGAAGATCGGAGGGGATGGAGGCGCCGAGGGGATGGTTGTAATGTTATGGCTGATCGGTGCAGCCAGTGGAGGCGCTCGGGGTTCATGAACCAGCCGGGTAAATGATTCGACTCTTCGCACTGAGCACTTGGGGTGTGAAAGTTCATCGATCACACCGATTTATTTTCCTTCCATCCGACTGCATCGATGGAGCCTTGGCAAGTTGCCCGTCACTGGTGGAGATATGGCTATGAAATCGGTTTACAGGGTCAAAAATCGATCATATCCACCACCAAGCATTTGCGCGTTGTATTTAAGCACAAATCGAGCAACCTCTAATCGTAAAGTTGCTCGATTCGCTTCATTTCACTCGATTTTCAAGCCATATTAGAGGTTGAGTGTGTGGAAACACTTTGGTTTCTGCAAAAAAAAAAGGAGATTTTCTGGACACGTCGCTGGCTGGCTGAGTTTGTAAAGGCCAAATCAAATACAGCCGCAACACAGCAAACCTGTGCAACCACTTAGCAAGGCGGCGTGGGACTAGAAACCACGCAGCAGCACACGCGGCGCAAGCTAACGTTAACGTTAGCACTAACATTAACGCTAACGTTGGCTGGTAGAAGCTTCAGCTCTCACCAGCATGTCTGGGGAGAAATCAGGGCCAAAGCTCACCTCGGGCTCAAAACATAACAGCATCGTTTTGGGGTTTTTTTTTGTTTATCACTTGTTTTTGTCTTTTGATCAGCAGGCTCGGAACTTGTGATAATTAGTATTTGATAAAACGTCAATGTTTTTGCCATTATTTTTATCATAAAAATCAATTAATCCTTGATTCTCTTTCAAGTAAAAAAAAAACTCCCCTGCACTCTCCCCAGTGTTCAGGTCCTTTGGCAAAACAAACAAAAAAAAAGTTACTGAATCAATATCTAGCCCATGAATCGATCGAATCGAATCGAATCGAATCGAATCATTCTAGATGAGCCAAACATTGTTACCGAATCAAATTGAAAATGAATCGTTACACCCCTACTAAGTGCACAGGGCCAGTTAGCAGACTCACTGGAAATATACCAATATATTTACATATAAATAATAATATTAAAAAATAGAAAAATTGACCCAGTACAAACTGTATCTAAAGAAATCAAATATATAAACAAAAGCAATACAACCCACATTTAGTGGGAAAGAAACGTAAAGTGCTTCTTGGGGCCGAGAGGAGCGTAACAGACACGAGCGTTATCAGGATCATATATCGCTCCGTGTGTTTACTGCAGAGAACCGCTCAGATATACGCTGAACATACGAAACGTAGAGCGAATATAATCACAATAACAACCACTAGCTGAAGGTATCAGAAGGTCTTCTAGCTCCGCTGGTAACATCTGACATATTTACATTCGCTACTTTTAAAGAGCGGTGAGCTCATCGAGCCAGCGCCATGATTTATATGAAAAGGGTGTCTTTCCTTCCCTATAAATTCTTAAAGTGCACGCAGAGAGTTGCTCAACAGTACGCCCAGCATATTTCAACGCAGCCAAAAAATAAAAACGTTAAAAAAAAAAACCTAAATAAATAAATTTAAATCTAGTGCGCATCCTTAAATTTAAGTAGAAGTGAAATTGGCTCAGTCTGACGGTCAAAAGTTGATGGAGGAGGGACGTGGGGCCTGCAGATGTGGAGCCTGCAGATGTGGAGCCTGCAGATGTTGCCTGGATTCTCGCCGCGCCGGAATGTTCTGCTCCAGTTCGGGATCGCAGCTCTAACGCGGAACGTCAGGAGACGCGTCCGCGTTGGCCGGCGTCCGGTCCAGAGCGCGCCGAGGGCTCCGCCGGGACCCCGGCAGCCCACCGCGGCGACCAAACGTTCCGCTTCCACGCTCCGGTCGCGGATCCAAACCCGCGCCGGCGAGCGAGGGCCCGTGTTTGTCTTGGCCTCGGATGTGTCGGGGAGAAAATTAGCGGCGGGCTGGAATAACAGCGCGTGTCGGAGTACCGCGGTGTAGCGTTCCGACCGGTTCCGCTGGAGGAGACGGATGAGGTGCGTTTGAACGCACGTCACGAGCTGTCAGCCCTCTGGCAGCGGGGTATTCTGTAGCCAGGGTCAAAGGTCAACCTGTTCCATAAAGGAATACTTCCCCCGTGGTGGACTGAGATCCTCCCTCGCCGCCGCCGGCCTCGGCTCTCCGTGGGAAGAGATCTTATCTGGATGAGGAACAACCGTCGGTTCCTCAGTTCAGACGCGCTTTAGCGCAGCCGGATAAAAATAAAAATAATAACGGTGGTTAAAGTGTTTTCAGTAACGTCGCGTACATTCAAGTATCGAAAGGTATTTGCACGTTTTTCGGGAACTGCAGTTTCTAACCCTGAATTGTGATTTCTTTAAAAAAAAAAAAAACCTCCCTCGGCTCTTTCTGTACCTTTTGAGAACCCCAAGACCGGACGTGTTCTATTGACAGTGAACTAATGAGGAACATCCTCCCTCCCACTCGGTGGGTTCTACGTGTTTCTGGTACTGCAGTTCTGGATTCTGCCCACCTACACACACGCATGCATGCATGCATTCCTACCTACTTACCCATCTAACTACGACCTCATCACCATCCATCCATCCATCCTCCTGCCTGCCTATCTACATACTCTCCTACCTTCTTACCCACCTATCTACCCACCTGCCAAGAGCTCCTGGTCAGGTGGTTTTTTTCACGCCGCTGTTTGATCGATATCTCTCACACAAGCGCGAATAAAACCAGCAACCCGGCGTCGCTCTCATGCCGAGCAGCCAAAAGCTGGTGGCTGAACGTTTCCGAGTCCAGCAGAAACTTAATCTACAGGGCATCAGATTTCACCCCCAGGCAGAACTGCTGGTGTGAAACACTTGCACATGAACGTAATCCGCAGGAGCCGCCGCCGCCGCCGCCGCCGCCACCGCTGCTGCCACCGCCGCCGCCGCCGCCGCCGCCGCCGCTGCCACCTCCTCGTGCTGGTCTGGAGGCAGGTCATCTACGTTTCCCCGGGAGTCTGGTGTCAGCAGCGGCGGCTGCGACTCCAGCTCCTCCCCGGCGGAATCAAAGATGCTGCCGGCTGCTTGTCGGGACACAGATGTAATGAGATCTTAGCCGCTCCGAGTCGGCCCCCGAGAGTCCCCACCCACCCCCCGCCCCCCGCCGGGCGTCCGGGGGCGGCCGCGGGTCAACCCTCTCCTCGTGATTTATGTTCTTCTCTATCAGACCTAATGACTGCTCTCTAGGCAGAGACACGCTATCAGAGTCCGGCGCCGTGTCAGCGTTGACCCTCGCGGACGCAGCTGCCTCTTAATGGAGCGCCGGGGTGGGGCGGGGCCGCGTTTAACGGCCGGAAATCGCAGCTTCGCCCGCCGCAGCCGTGACTCATTACGCTGCCTCATGAGAACAGCTCGCACCTCGTCAGCGCCGAGCATCGGCATGGCTTTTTCCGCCAACGCCCCGCTGTGAACTTTGAGGTTTTTGTTTTTTTTTGTTTTTTTTTTTAAGCGGGGCTAGTTAATCGCATCTGCGAGGACCCGCCCGCCGGCGGGGAGCGTCACTGCCGGTGATTCTGGAGGGAAAAGGGAAGCCATGTTGCTGGCATCAGCCTGGACTGTAAAAATAACAACAGAAGTGGGAGGAAGGTGTGAAACAGGTGCGGCCAGGTCCTCCTCCGGCAGGCTCCTTACTGGAATTCACCTGACAGGGGAAACGTGCCGGCGAAAGTTGCGAGCGTGTTATCTTTAAAAAAAAAATCACTTAACATGTTCAACGTGAATGAAAACTCGGAGATCGCGGAACTTTTTTCGTGCGGAATTAACGGAATCGTAAACACGCGGCGTTACCGCGCCAGCGCAGAGGAGCAGAGAACTCCTGGAGAACAGTCGGGAGGAGCCTGGACCTGGACCGATTTGCTGAACTCTGCACCGCCCTCTATTGGACATATGCCGTAATAGCCGCGCCAATGTGAAGCAGGCGTGGGCAGTTGACGACATTAGAAACGGACGAGCCTATTTTACGCACGGAAAGCATAAATGGGCCTTAAAGAGCCAGCTGGGTTCTTGGATATGGAGAGACGGTCCTCCAGCTTCGAGACAGTTGCACCCTGGCAAAAAAAAAAATGGCGAACACAAGCCAAAATAGACTCGATAACCCCGTCTGAAGGGATTCACATCAACGTTTAAGTCCAAGAAATCCGATCTGACCCCATGAAAGGAAAATTATAATCTTATGTTTGCGGCCGGTTCACTCAACTTCTTTCAGAATCGCGGGCGTAAAAGGCCTCAAAGCAAAATCTTCAGGAAATGACATCGGCGAGACTTTTACGTGAGAGCGGGCAGGAGGTGACGAGTTTCAGGTGACCGCCTATCAACACAGGATTTTTCATGGCAGTTCTCCCCCAGTGACTAACGCTCCTGATTTTAAATCATCTCACGAGTCTGGTATTCGATGATGAAGACATCGTTCTGGCTTCCATGCTCGTGTTTTCTCTCTGAAATAATGTTATCAGTTTCCCCTATGAGGAACATTGGAATAAAGGGAATATTGTTCTCCCCTCACAACAAACCGGCGCTGACAGCAGAGCGCTTTTGATTTCAGTAACTTACAAATGTTCCAAATTGATAAAGGAAAAAAAAAAAATGTTTCTTTCCGTCACGAGGACCAGCAGAGAATATTTGTTTTAATCAGCCGCGTTTCGGGTATGGAACATGAATTATTAAAAATCAATCTCGCTCAGTAATAATTCAGTCTCGTAACAATGTTGCCGTGGCGAACCGAATCCCTGACAGCAGATATGAAATATTAATCTTACAAAATAAAGATCAAAAACTCAATCTGAGCACCACGAAAGCAGGACGACGCGTTTGAATTCGCCGCACAAACAAATTAAATTAACGTTGAGTGACTGATGTGAAGCCTGATGTCAAACTCCTGCAATATGCTGGAAAACAATTTAGAAACCTGGAACCCGCAGCAATTTTTTAACACTCCGCAAACAAGCCAGCATGTTTGTTCGGGGAGCTTCTTACATAACCGCGTTTCCACCCTCATATCCCGGCGTAAATAGAACATGAGCTCTTCCTATTACATGAAAAAGTACAGGTCCGCTGGTAACGTGAACACTGGAGGATCCGCTCAGACACCACGAGGTGGGCACGTCTCAAACATGAGCAGGGAGCTGCTGGCGGAGAGAACGATGAGGTTCTCGCCTTCATCAGATCGCCTCCTGCCCCCGGCACTCGGCTGGATCGATTCGTGTTTTCACAGAAAGCAAGTGTTCTAAGAAGCATTCAATAAGTGTTCTAAGAAGCATTCAATAAGTGTTCTAAGAAGCATTCAACAAGTGTTCTAAGAAGCGTTCAACAAGTGTTCTAACAAACATTCAACAAGTGTTCTAACAAGCGTTAAGAGTTCTAAGAAGCGTTCAACAAGTGTTCTAAGAAGCATTCAATAAGTGTTCTAAGAAGCATTCAACAAGTGTTCTAGGAAGTGTTCATCAAGTGTTCTAAGAAGCATTCAACAAGTTTTCTGAGAAGCGTTCTAACAAGTGTTCTAAGAAGCGCTAAGTGGTCTAAGAAGTATTCATCAAGTGGTCTAAGAAGCGTTCAAAAAGTGTTCTAAGAAGTGTTCAGCAAATGTTCTAACAAGTGTTAAGTGTTCTAAGAAGCATTCAACAAGTGTTCTAAGAAGCGCTAAGTGGTCTAAGAAGTATTCATCAAGTGGTCTAAGAAGCGTTCAAAAAGTGTTCTAAGAAGTATTCAGCAAAAGTCCTCTAAGAAGCGTAAGTTTTCTAAGAAGCATTCAATAAGTGTTCTAAGAGGCATTCAACAAGTGTTCTAAGAGACGTTGAACATGTGCTCTAAGAAGCGTTCATCAAGTGTTCTAACAAGCGTTCAACAAGTGTTCTAAGAAGCATTTTGCGTGTTTTAAGAAGAATTCAACAAGCATTCTCAGAAGCCTGAGAGAGACAATGAGTCAGACCCCGGTCGGACCTTCAGCGCTGGGTAGTGAACTCAAAGGTGCCCAAACTAGGTCTCCAAGCTGGAGGCCATGAAACAGCTCGACATCACCCAAAGAGCTGAGCGAGAAGCCGACTGGACCAAAGGCACAAAAGGGCCAACTTCATCCGAAAGGCTTCTTCAGTCCTGACTGGTTGGTGGGGGGAGGGGGTCCCAGATGTTTAACCTCTCATGGAATTGTAGATACCGAAGGTCACCTGAGAGTCGTTGACCCTCCGAGGCCTGTCTAAATTCTCCACATGGACAGAGTCATCTTGTCTTGTCTCATCGGTTCCGGGTCTCAGGGCCAGCAGTGGCCTGCCATCCGATCCACATTGCACCAGAGCCATATGGCTCCCACTGCAGGTGGTGGGCCTGCTGGGGGATGCACCCATGTCTCTGGCTCAGGCTGGACCTGACCGGACCACATGGGCAAAGGCCCGGCCACCAAATATTCACTGACAGGACCCTCCCCCCAAGGCCTGGATCCAGGGTGGGGCCCCGGACACACTGGTCCTCTGATGTTTTTCTTCCATATGTGTCTTCATGGACCATTCTTTGTCTGACCCTTCACCCAAGACCATGGGAGACCCTACCAGGGGCCCATGGGAAACCCTACCAGGGGCTGCTGCCCCCGACAACATAACTCCTGGGGTCATTAGGACACCCAGACCCTCCACCACCATAAGGTGATGGTCCACGGAGGGGCAGTCAGAAATCTTTAATGTGTCACCCTTCCATGGACCCCATCATCTCCATGGTCTCCACTGAGAAGTCCGTTTTCAGTGTTTGCGCTCAGCCGCAGAACGTGGAACCAGAATCAGCACATTTCTGACTTCGTGTGGAGTTTTTAGAGTCGGCTCCTGAATGGACGCGACTCCCTCAGAGTCTCCATCGAGCTCTGTTCCCTGTTAGCCAGTCAACTACTGCGTCCTTTGAACTAATTAATATCTTCATGCCTCGGGCTCCCAGCATGCATCGCTGCACGCCGCCCACAGAGCCAGACTTCCTGGCAAATTGGGGCTGCACAATGGACACACATGCATATCACTAATATACACAAACATTAGCACACTCACACACACACACACACACACACACACACACACACACACACACACACACGCAGGCACATTCGGAGGTTCCCTGCTATTTGTCTGCAGGTCTGCCAAGAGCTGCGGACATCAAACAGCACGAGGAGGTTTTAATATCTCGCGTTCATGTCAACAGTTCAGACTCACCGTTTGTCATCGCGCGGCTGCGGCCGGCAGGTCGCCATGGATACCTCCAAAAGAAACAGCTCAAACAGAAAAGATCATTAGTGCAATTTCAACTATTTCTGACCTGCTAGCGGTGCAGAAAATCCAGCACAGAAAAATGATGATGCCCTTTAGTCGTAAGTTCATCCAGCACAGCAGAATGTCATTAATGGCTACTTTTTTTCTTTTCTTTTTTTTTTTTTACAAGGTAGCTTAGCGTTGCCATGGACAACCCATTAAATAACATTCTCCACCCAAAATGTGGACTTAAGAAAGCAGCAAAATTTCCTAAAACTCTTGCTTTGTGGATTCAATGAAGATGACAAGCCCTTAGCTTATTAGCTTAGCGTTCACCTCAAATCAGCGCAGGGCAACAATGGGCGACGGGCAGCGCCAGGTCCAACGCAATGAGACCAATGCACCGGAACTACAACATTTTTTGAAGGGAAATAAGAGGTTGCGGCGTAAAGCGCAGTTGCTAACGGCTAGCTAGGCGAGGACCTCTTTGCTCCCACTGTCAATCGAATTCTGTATGCAAGTGTTTTAATTAAGTATGTTTTTATGTAACTAATTTATATGTTTTTTGGGGTTTTTTTTATTTCCGTAACTGTGTTGCTGCTATCTTGGCCAGGTATCCAATCTCAATGGGACTAACCTGGTTAAATAGAGGCTGAATAAAATAAAAATAAAAACGGCGCTGCTAGCTTGCGCTGCTCGGTCAGGCTGAAGCAACGACGCGGCGACCCTCCGTGACTCCGTGGCCGTGCTTTCAAGCGCGGCGTAGCTGCTTGTTTAAGAGCTGCTAGCGGGGCTGCAGACTCTTGGCCGCTCCTCTTGGATTTCGATCGAGCACTTTCACGACAATAGCGCGCTTGAAGAGCGGCCATCAAAAAAAAGTTCTCAGGGGAGCTGCCTTTCACTTTTTCCCCCCTCTTATTAATCTCCCGGGAAGTAATATTCGGTGGTCTCGGGGCGGACGCGAGCCAAATGACATGACATGGATGTATGTAATGTCTCTGCTGGCTTTCATGTGGGGACTTTCTGTGTCCTCCGGTGACTCACCACCTCCTCCGTCTCATATTTCCTGGCTTTTCCAGGCCCGTATTAACCGCAGCGCGCAGCCCCGCTCTTCATGGATTGGCCGGCAGTTAAAAACCATCAATTACGAGGACAGCGAGACACCGCCGATATTCGGCCATAACTCAGCGGAGCGGCCGCGCAGGCATGCAGCGAGCTCCTCCCGCAGCATTTAGCCAGCTAATAATGATTTAATGGACGGCCTTCGACGGAGACAAACAGCAACCTCGCTCTTGACAAGGGAAGCTACTAATTACATCACGGCGCTCTGGCAGAGGGGCCGGCCGACTCTTGCGCGGGGAAATAACCGGGTGCATATGTCTTCCATATGGCGGGCCGGGCCCCGGGGGCTGCGGCGCTGCCCTGGAAACCCGGCAGAGCTGCGACAAAACCAGAGCGTCCCGCGGAGGCGTCTTTGAGCAGACTTTGGTCGTCGCCGAGGACGATGAGCGCCACAACGGGCGCTGATATCGTTTACGGCCGTCAGAGGCGGCTCATCGCGGCCGCCTGTTGTGCATTTGATGGGAAACACCGATAATGTCGCCAACTAAAACGTGGCAAGCCTCATTATGCTGAATCTCTTCTTCTTCTTCTTTTGTAATAGAGCGTTTCAGATTCCTGGCAGAGGCCTTGGCGACAATCATGGAAATTTATAATTTCACTTTTTATATATATATATATATATATTTTTTTCTCCATTACACTTTTGGAGTGATGACTGTGTTATGCAGCTGGCAGCTCGAGATAAGTAATCTGTTCTGCTCTGCCTGCAGGGAAATCATTTTAATTTGCACTGATGATGATGAGGAGGAGGAGGAGGATGCAGTTAGCGAATCAATCTCAAGTGTTATCCGTGAATTGATGACCCGGAGGTCGCGGCCTCCCGAGGAGCCGCGAGATGAACGTCAAGGGTTCACAAGACGCGCCGAGACCTAAAAACGTCGCCATTTTCTCGCGGAACGCCGCAGAGATTCATCTCTTTCCACGTGAAACGGCCTCGTTTCATCTCCACGCCGCCGAATTTAAGGGATGGAGAGGAAAAAAATATTAAAAAAATACCTCGGTGACATTTATGTTCTCTGGCTCCCTTCGTGTCTTCCTCTCGTGAAACGTTACCTCGTCGAGGAGCGTAACACGAAACAACTGGTGAGGAGAGCGCGCCGCCGGACGCGCCCCGCGGGCGAGCAGTCGCGGCGGACGCGGGACGCCCGGCGCTTTTGAAGGCCTCGAGATTTATGGGGAAGGCAGCTCCAGTTGTGTCAGAACAAAGCAGGGGCTCACAGCAGGGGGGCCGGGTGGGGGGGATGTATGGGGGGACGTTAAAGGGACGGTTCATCCACAGATGAAAATCCACTCGTCGCCTCCTCGCCGCGATGCCGCGCGGGAGGGCTGGGTGGAGGCGTTCCAGTCTACGAAACACTTGTGGAGCTCCGGGGTTAAAACGGTGTGCGGCCAAAATCCAAATACAGGTGGGGTCAAAGGTGACGTTCAAATTTGCCATGAAACGGCGTCATGTACGCCATCTTTTCAGCTACGTTTAAGCTAAAAACATGAACAATTATGGCCTTACATTTGAGGCTTTTCTGGCAATTTTTTTTTTGTCGTGTAAATAGTTTCTTTAGTGGACTCATCGGCAGAGTGGTGGGTCGGTAATTGGTAGGTTTTTTTTTTGTTTTGTTTTTTTTGAGTGAAGTAAATCGCTGCAAACAAAACAACAACAGTTCTTTTTCCCCTGCCCTTGATTTCGCTTAGATCCAGTCTGGATCCGTTTCATCAGTTGCGTCCACGATCAATGTTAATGATTGATTCAAATTGATGTGGTGGGGGTGGGTTG
>CAAKHG010027194.1:0-10863 GCA_901007715.1 Dactylopterus volitans | reverse complement strand
CGGACTTAAAACGCCGAAGATGAATTCCATGTTCGACTGCCGTTCTTCTTCTTCTTCTTCTTCTTCTCCGTTGTGGAGCTCCAATCAGTGTCCCTCCTCCCTCTGCTGCAGATCCAGCCTCCGGCCGGCGTTACACTCCCCCGTCCACCACTCTCGCCTCAGGGGGGAAGATGGCGGAGGCCCTGCCGCTGGGCGCCCAGGAGGCCGGAGGCGGAGCCACCCTGGTGGACAAATTGCGAATGGCCGACCGCGGCATGGTGGAGGTACAACAAATCATGGAGGACGTTCGAATCTTGGTTTAAACACAGCTGATGATGATGATGATGATGATGATGATTTCGCAGGTGATCTCAGATCATCCAGGAGAGCTGGTGAAGACGGACAGTCCCAACTTCCTGTGCTCGGTGCTGCCCACACACTGGCGCTGCAACAAGACCCTGCCCATCGCCTTCAAGGTGTGTGTGAGCGTGTGTGTGTGCGTGTGTGTGTTAGTGAGTGCGTGTGTGAATGTGTGTGTATGCTTGTGTGTGTGTGTGCATGTGTGAGTGTGTGTGTGCGCACATGTGTGTTAGAAAGTTTGAGCGTGCATGTGTGTAAGAGAGTGTGTGTGTGTGTGTCTGTGTGAGAGAGTGTGTGTGCATGTGTGTGAAAGTATTTGTGTGCATGCATGTGTGTGTGAGAGAGTGTGTGTGTGTGTGTGTTCGTGTGTGTGAGAGTTTGTGTATGCATGTGTGTGTGTGAGAGAGTATTTGCGTGCGTGTGTGTGTGAGTATGTGTGCGTATGTGTGTGTTCATGCGTGTGTGCATGCGTGTGTTTGTGAATGAAAGTGTGTGTACGTGCGTACGCGATTTTGCGTATGCGTCTGTGTGAGTATGCGTGCGTGTGTGTGTGTGTGTGTGTGTGTGTGTGTGTGTCCACATTACTGCAGCTGACAACCGCAAACACAGGTTCAATCTTCTTCTGTATCAATTCCCATTTCGACCATTTTATATTTTTGTATTTATATTCATTACATTTCTGGAAAATGTATTTTTTACTCCCCTACAATTATTTCACAGCTTGAATCACAACGACAATAATAGAGAATGAAGACATTAAAATAGCAGCTTTGCCTCTGTGACAATCGTCCTTATGACTTTTTGATCCTTATGACTTTTTGATCCTTATGATTTTTTTATCCTTATGACTTTTTTGATAAAAAACTTTGCTGATAATCGACATCACAGAAGTCTCATCCCGAGCAGCCCGGCCGGTGTCAGGGATGATAATCCCGTCTCCCGCTGACATGCCGCCTTCATGGACGCAGTTTAATCCTGCGTGTTCTCGCTCAAAATTTGAATTATGAATGTCAAGCGGAAGGTCGAAGGTCAAAGGCGGCGAACTCCGACCAGCGTTGCCATGCCGACGAGTTGCTCCTCTGTTGACATCTGCTGGAGACTCATAAGGACTGCCGGTGAAGGTGGAACCAGATCGTGATTAATACTTTTAGTTTATGAATAACTCAAGCAACGGATTATCAAAAATCGTAAGATGGGTTTATTGATCCGCCTCCAGATTCGTCATCCAGCAGATTCAGCATTAATGTCGGAAACCGTTTACTGAAACTGATTTATTGTTCTCCGTCATGAAAGAAAAAACGTGAAGTGTACTTACTTTGATTATGATTTTAATTCTTACGTTGTTTTAATTCTTCGTTCTTTAATTCTTGTTTTAATTCTTTTAATTCTTTCCGGTTTATTTTCCGGGATTTTCTCAGTCAAACCAGGAAACATCAAATCGGTGAAATTGTTAATGCTCAGATATGAAAATCCCATCAGACAGTTGATGCCGCCATGGGTGTGTCGTCTCATCACGTTTATAATTTTAATATGTGTTTATGACGCCGGCGCATGTTTATGAAACCACACAGAATCGTCCGGGTTCGGTGTTTGTACATGGACGGTAGATGTGACGATAATGATGGATGGATGGGTGGATGCGTCGGTGCGTGCGCGCGCGCGTGTGTGTGTGTGTGTGTGTGTGTGTGTGTGTGTGTGTGTGTGTGTGTGTGACACATTTTCCTGGGAAACTAAAAGCTTTTGTGGAAAAGCAGCTTTTAGCCACAGAACACAAGATTGATTTACTGAGTTTTATGCATTAGCGTGCGTGCGTGTGTGTGTGTGTTGTGCATTATGAATCATTATGGAGTGTCATGAGCGGATTTCACTGCCTCTTATGGATAATGGATGCTTGTTATGGTGCACACACACACATTTCAAAAACATGCTACAAACACATACTGTATAAGTGTGCAGCGGCCACACGCACAGTTAAAGTGACACGCAAACCCAATCATGGCTGGATCGGTGAATCTGATTGGCTGATGGACAGGCGGCCGGATCAAAGGTTTCAAAGAAGATGATACTTTAATTTTAGAGGCAATCATGCGTCATTCATGTCACGGGGGTGTGGGAGGCAGGTATGAGTACAACATATGTATAGCAGATTCACATATGAGGAAATTTTGCGTTTGTGGGGCAGTTCTCAGTGAGAGACTTTAACTCTGGTGAACATGACGCATGTGCATCATCGGCACGTCATTCACACATCATCAGCGCTGTGTTACAGTATGACCGTGTTACAATACGACCATGTTACAGTGTTACCGTACTATAGTACTCCAGTGTTACAGTACTAGAGCATTACAGTACTACAGCGTTAAAGTACTGCATTGTTCAAGTACCGGAGTACTACTGTGTTACAGTGTTACAGTACTAGAATGCTACTCTGTTACAGTACGATAATGTTACAGTTCTAGAGTACAACCGTGTTACAGCACTACTGTGTTATAGTGTTACAGTACTGGAGTGTTACTCTGTTACAGTACTATAGTGTTTCAGTTCTAGAGTACAACCGTGTTACAGCACTACTGTGTTATAGTGTTACAGTACTGGAGTGCTACTCTGTTACAGTACTATAGTGTTTCAGTTCTAGAGTACAGCCGTGTTACAGTGCTATTGTGTTATAGTGTTACAGTACTGGAGTGCTACTCTGTTACAGTACTATAGTGTTTCAGTTCTAGAGTACAGCCGTGTTACAGTGCTATTGTGTTACAGTGTTACAGTACTAGAGTACTACTGTGTTACAGTATTACCGTACTACAGTCTTTATGAGGGCAGTCAATGAAATGATTATTGTAACTGTGGTTACACATGACAGCTGAAGGTCGCTCGGCGCTCAGAAACACCGAAGCCCAAAACTGTTGTCAGGAACCGCCTTTGGAGGAGGAGCCAAAGCGGCCTGAGAGGTCAGAACCTGCCCGACCGCGTTCATAAGGACTTTGTGATTGTGCCATAAAAAGAATACTCAGGCTTCAAAGACAAATGTCCAAAGTTCATAACCTGCAGTTGGTCATTTGCACACTGATAGCTTGGTGTGATTAGCGTAAATATGAAAATGGCCCCGTGGTGCCTTATTTGCATATGTGGAGGGAAACGTGCTCCAACGTGCCGACGGAAACTTTGCAGTTGACGCTATTATTTTCTCTCTGTATGGGGGACATAATTTAAAAAAAAGGCCCTGTGATCGAATATGTAAATGAAGGTGACATCAAAAGAGAAATGTGAACAGATTTTATAAACGTTCTCAACCCTGCCAGCTAATTGGTAGCATCATGATGTCAGGTTCTCATACTAAGTCTGGGGTTTTTTACCGAGTAGAACAAAAGAATGCACCTAGTTGGAGATAATCCATGGATGGGCCACACCACAGAAGGTGGATGAGAACAACAGGGCCAAGTTTCTGTGGGACTTCAGCATCCAGACTGACAAACAGCTCCTGGTTAACCAATCGAAGAGCAGGAGAGGGCGGTGGTGATAGATTGTGGTGATACCAGCCGACGCCAACGTCAGGAAGAAGGAACACAAAAAGGTCGAGAAGTATCAAGGGCTGAAAGAGCAGCTGGAACAGATGTGGAAGGTTAAGGTTAGCGTGGTCCCCGTGGTAGGAGGAGCACTCGGGGCAGTGACCCCCCCAAACTGGGAGAGCGTCTCCAACAGATCCCAGAAACAACACCTGAAGCCTCAGTCCAGAAGAACGCAGTTCTTGGAACGGCTAAGATATTGCGCAGAACTCTCAAAATCCCAGGCCTCTGCTAGGGAACCCGAGCTGGAGGATGACACAGATACCACCCCACGAGGGTCAGAGGGACGTTTTTTTTTTTTTTTTTAAGATGCTACTTACTGTCTGACGTGGTTACACACACAAGTCTTTCATTTTGCTTCTTTGCTATATTGTTGTTATTGTGGAACATTAGTTTCCATTTTATAGGTTGTTTTTGTTTTTGTCCTAATTCCCTAAAACGCATTTCTGCTGATTGCGAAACGGCTGTTTTTTACAAAAGTTGTATATTCATTAAGTTGACTTATCAACGTTCTTACGTCATGTCGCAGGTGGTTGCCCTGGGCGACATCCCAGACGGCACCTTGGTAACGGTGATGGCCGGAAACGATGAGAACTATTCAGCAGAGCTACGTAACGCCACCGCCGCCATCAAGAGCCAGGTGGCCCGATTCAACGACCTGCGCTTCGTGGGCCGCAGTGGGAGAGGTGCTCACACACATGCGCGGGCGCACACACACACACACACACACACACACACACACACACACACACACACACACACACAACCACAACTGCCAAAGTAATGGTGCACACATTTGCACATTTGCAGTGAAATAATGTCACAATTACTGTATGTCACTGTAGATATTGATTCATACTGTATATCGCAGCAGTATTCATATACGTGCATCACAGCAGTATTCATATATGTACATCACAGCAGTATTCATATATGTACATCACAGCAGTATTCATATACGTGCATCACAGCAGTATTCATATATGTACATCACAGGAGTGGGTGTGTTGTGGCACAAGCACACAACAGAAGGATAAATTGGGGAAGTACATGTGAACAAAACCAGTATTCACACAACTTCCTTGTATCATTTGATTCAACGGTAGGGACAGAGTAACACACACACACACACACACACACACACACACACACACACACACACACACACACACACACACACACACACACTCTGTTCCGGGTCCAGAAACGGATGTTTGTTGTGCGCTCACGTGGCTCCGCCGTTTTCCCACTTTCACACACCCCTGGAGGTGCGCTGCTGTTTGAATGCGAGGTATTTTTAGAACATTAATGAATTGAGCCAGGGCGTAAAATGGCTGCCGCCGCAGGTCAGGCGCTGGTCATTTGTCATCGGGAAACCTGAGAACCAGAAACGGCCTTGCTTTTGGAGAGCCAAGTCATCTCCAGCCGGTGTGCTGGAACCAGCGGGCCCGGTGGTCCACGGGCCAAGAGTGGCGAGCCAGCCTCCCCCATCCCTCATCTTTTCCTGTCTCGCAAAGCCCTCAGGCGTCGTCCGCCCAGTATAAAGACAGGAATATCCTCCACCGTGAGAGCACGCCGTCCCCAGCTGTCTGATGGCGCCCGAGAGCATTGCGCCGTAGTGTACATAAAGAGCCTCCTATCCCCCACGGTGGACAAGGAGCCTCCAGCTAAAACATGTTTGCTCCTTTTTGTTCCACAATTTGCAGATACTCCACCTGCTCTGCCGCCTGTGCCATGTTTTTTGTTGTTCCCGGTCCCACTGGGGTCTCCAAGGCCTTTTTGAGTGAAGGGAGCGGCCTGCTCTAACAAGTCTGTCGGCTGATTCACAGAAAACCCCCCCCCCCAAAAAACCAACGCCTCATTAACTCCAGCAGCATCCGTCCGCGCAGATATGTTTGGTCTTGCTTGTCCTGGTCTGAGAGGATCTCTGGTTCTCTGCTCTTCTTTCCTGGCTGCTGCTAATGAGATGGTTCAATTTGTGGACCTTCTAAGCGGGTTGGTTTTGGAAAGACTAGAGAGCCACCGTGATGGTAATAATAATAATACAAATGATTTCAAAGCACCTTTAAAAACACCCAAGGTCACTAAGCAAGGTCATTGCTACTAGCAATATATGAAAGTCGTACAATATTACCAACAATTTCACATACACCGACCAGCCATAACATTATGACCACGTCATGTCCACCATAGAGTATAATACAACAGCCCTGCAATCAGTTCTCCCTTCAGGAGGAGTTTGATGTTGATTTTTTTGTTGAATGCGCTTGAGAGAGGAGTGGATATATTTTAATGATCGTTATTTGGGCTGTAATTTGTGACGCTGTTGCACAAAAAGTCCACACAACTATCCTCCTCAAGGGAGAGTTTGACTGTCCGCTGGTTTTCACGTCGCGGTTCATCGGTGTGTGTGTAGACGATAACAGTCAAAGGTGTGAGTCTATCGGCGGTGCTGACGCCGTCACAAACCCAGTGATCAACTTTGTCTCTGTGAGTATTGCTTGAGCCACGTTGGCACCGCTGGGTTCTTTTCCTCCACTAACGGCACTTTGCTTGTTTTGCATATTTCTTAAAAATGTCTGTCATAAAGTTTTGTTGTTAATCCCGCCCCCAGCGCCCTCACGCGGCTGTAGAAAGTCTTTGTGCTCCTCTGGAACCTGTTTTTCTTGGTGGTTTCTCAGGCTCTTGTTTTCTTACCCTGTGATGCCATTGCTGCAATGACCATCAAGCAGATTCCATTTCAGTTTCATTTCTATCACACCAAATCACAACGTAAAGTCATTTCTTTTGACACAGACCAGCTCCTTATAGAAGACGCAATAACCCCAAAACTCTCGTACTGTCGTGTTTTTGTTTTATTCACTTCAGTTCCACTTGAATCTGAGAGGAACAAGTGTTCTCTCTTGTCTCGTCTCGTCTGGTCATCTTCCGCTTATCCGAGTCCGGGTCTCGGGGGCAGCAGTGTTCTCCCGTCTGATCCACATTGCACCTTACCCATGTGGTTCCTCCTGCAGGTGGTGGGCCTGCTGGAGGACGGACCCATGTCTCTGCCTCAGGCCGGACCTTCCCCATGGGGGAAGACCCAGCCACCGGCCTCCCCAGGCCTGGCTCCAGGGTGGAGCCCCGGTAACCCTGCGGGCAGGAAACACTGGTCCTGTTTTTCTTCTCTTATGCATCTTTATGGACCATTCTTTGTCTGACCCTTCACCCAAGACCAGTTTGCCATGGGGGACCCTACCAGGGGCTGCTGCCCCCATCAACATAGCTGCTGGGGTCATTAGGACACTCAAACGCTCCACCACCAAAAGGAGATGGTCCAGGAGGGGGAACAAGTCTTCTGTTGTGGATTAAATTCCCGAGCTTCATCAATACCTTTTGACGCAGATGGCTCCGCCCACCATGACCCTAGATCTGTTTGAAAATTCATCTGTTAAAGGGAGCGCTCTCTCACCAATAGGGAAATGGTTGGGTCTCTAAAACTGTAATAACATTGGTCCAGATCTGCTCCATATGAAAAGTGGCCTGAGATAACTTCTGTTACGATTTGGTGATAAATACATCAAATTTAATTGAATTAACAACACCACAATGTGAGGAGGAAGCTGTAGCGGTAAAGCGTGTTAGCATGAACATATCAGCAGAGGTACTATGGGAAGCGCCATGTTTTTCTGGCCGTGCTGTACGCTCGGATGAACGTGGTTGGGCGTGACCAGTCAGCTGGTTCGCACGGCCGATGAAACGAGCTGGCGTGGCGCAAAACAGCGGGAGGCAGTCGGGCAGCGGGGATGGGTTACGTGATCAGACGCAGTCGCTCTGAGAGATGACCACCGCATGCGCCACCGTTGGTCCTACCCACGATGCACTAGTTGTAGACCACACGATCGCATCATTCAACGCACAATCGCAACGGCCTACAGCATCAGAATCAGCTGAAACTACCCACGTAGTCGGCTCTCGACCAATCGTGTCTGAGCGTACCAAGGCCCTCATGCAGTGGGAAGACTCCAGCCTCAGATTCAGCCAGTGTCCCATGATCGGTGTTTATGCCGGAGCCTGAGATCTTCGAGTGCGAACACCAATCAGCTCGGTCGACGTCTGCAGGAACCGTTCCCTTTGGTTCCTGCCACTGATGCGAAAAACCTGCAGTTACGTTGAAGCGTCCGAGGAGTTTCGGGCATGAATGTGGACTCGTATGTTGACTGATTGCTCAAAACCTCGTTAAAACCGAGTTGTGACGTTACGAAACATCTTCCTGGAAGAGCTGATGAATATGATACCCACAGGGATGAAACACAGCTCCATAATAAGAGAAGACTCTGCTTCCTCTTGAAATGCATTTGCAACTGTGGACCAGGAAATGGTAGCCATTCAGTGACTGGAACATCCCCAGCTCGGTTCCGAAGTGTCCTTGAGATACTGAGCCCCCGATTGCTCCTGATGAGCAGGTTTGCATGGCAAATGTGTACAAACGTGTTTGCGAATGTGTGTGTGTGTGTGAGTGTGTGTGAATGGGCGAATGAGGCCATAGTGGTGTAAAGCGCTCTGAGTACCGCTGAGGTGGAAAAGCGCTATCTAAATGGAGCCTGGAAGAGTCATCACTGAAAGGCCCATGTCTTTTGTTTTCC
The DNA here is from genome assembly GCA_901007715.1 of Dactylopterus volitans. Taxonomy (NCBI): domain Eukaryota; kingdom Metazoa; phylum Chordata; class Actinopteri; order Syngnathiformes; family Dactylopteridae; genus Dactylopterus; species Dactylopterus volitans. Next base: position 2,336 of record CAAKHG010027194.1, on the reverse strand, counting down.
TTCTATATTGCCATCAATTATGGAAACTTGCCCGAGCTTCAATAAATCAAGGAACTCACTCTGATTGGATGAAGAGTGAGGGGAGCTGGCCAACCGGGATGATGGGCGAAGGCCCTTTTAGGTCCACAAGCAGCGGAGCGAAGCCTCCGCTCCACGCTGACGGTCCACCTGATTGGCCACCATCACTGTCCTCTATTACCACTGTGATTCCACCGGTGCAAGTATCAGGTTACATGTTCTGCTTTTACTTCCAGACGCAGATTTAGCATGTACTTTTAGTGCAAAATACTAAGCTTTATGATATTCACTCATTGTGATGTCGCCTTACATCACATCAGGCTTCAACTGGAGCTGCATATCGGATGCTGTGGTCTTTATTTTCTGATAAGAGTTCCATCGCTTCTAATATATACATTTTGACATCTTAACAAAATTAACACAACTTTACTTTGGAAAAAAAAAAACAGTTCTTTGACATCATTGCCAAATGCAGATACACTGATCAGTCATAACATTACGACCACCGCGTGTCCACCATAGAGTATAATGCAACAGCCCTGCAATCAATCCTCCTGTCAGGAGGAGTTTCATGTTGAATTTTGATTGAATGTGTGTGAGAGAGGTGTTTGTCATTCCACTCATATGCATTTGATGTAACCGCCATGCAGGTCATGTTGGCACATTCGGCCACTTGGCTAGTGAGATGCTTTCAGCCCTGTTAGCCCCTTTCGATATTTACAAAATAAAAGCACATCACGGCCTGGTAAGGACGTTTGGTGACTCTGCTGGAAACGGAAAACTAGAATTCCCGCCCAGAGGTGATTGTCATCTTTTTCTTTGTATAATCGTCAGAGCCAGTTTAGACCTCCATGGGGCCCGAGGCAAAATTCTGCTAAGGGGCCCTCTTAACTGAACAGTAGCACCTGACACCCAGTGGAGTCCACTGGCTGACTGACTGGACTCTGTGCTGCTTGTTAGGAACTTAAGCACAGCACCTGTAAAACATCGATCAGGCTACTATTAATTCAGTTCCATCAGACTGACTGCACTTGTAATACCTTCATATACTTAAAATGTAGGTGATTTAGATGACTATTTAGCCTATTTAGCACCATTGTCATAATATTTCACAAGTTTAACTTATTCGCTAATATATCTGCATGTATATGTGCCTGTGGGCAAGCAAGCAAACAAAATTCAATCTTAGTAAATATTTATCCATTACTTTCCATTTTGTATAAGTGCAGTTGTAACTACACTCCGAGCGATTGACAACACGTTACAGAAGCTAGCAAGACGCACGCGGAGACCGTCCGCTGTTCACCCAGGGCTCACCGCCCTGTCATGGCGGTCAAACACAGACTAGCCCCGCCCCTCCCACTCGCCCACCCGGGGAGGAGAGTTACCTGACTACTGTTCATTTTCATGCACTTTCTTTTTTCGCTTTTCACTCCCCGAGGGATAACTCCGCTTCGTCCTGCTGATGCCGCTGATGCACATGCACGCTCTTGCAATCTGACGTGCGCGAGCATGAGTTTGCGGGGCCCTACGCCATGTGTGTAGTGTGCGTATTGGGTGAACTGGTACTGATAATCGTTATCATTTATCGTTGGAATGCCTTGTTTCCATGTTTGGCTGCTTTGATTTGATTGGTTGCTGGTGGGAAGGGGGTGTGGTTTGGGAGTATTCGGGCAGTTAGGGGGTCTAGCAGCGTCGAGGTCGAGCAGACGTGCCACGGTTGAACACAATTTTGAGCGCCTAGCAGCCATCCCGTGTCACTTAAACTGTTCTTTTTGTTAAGTTTTGAATTTGGAAGCGGTTTTGCTGAACTTTGGAAATTCCTTGTGAGAAAAAAAAAAAAATTATTCAAACCTGTTTTGGAGTGTGTTTAAAACACGCCGCAGTCTGATACCCGGAGGCGTCGCCAGCCTCGGCTGCCGTGACAGCGATACTCCTCCGCAGACAATCAGTTGGCGGTTAACATCCACGTCTGCGCAAAATATCTGCACTGGCAAATTTGAATGAATTGTGTTAAATGTGTTAGAGTAGAATAACAGCATCGCCTGTCACACTGTCTAAAATGTTGACCTCGGCAGCAGCAGCAGCAGCAGCAGCAGCAGCAGCAGCAGCAGCAGCGGATGACTTATGCCCAATTTTCATGATCTCACAACATTATTGACCTTTGACCCAAGACCACCAAAATAATCTCATCCAACAGCTCAAATGGCTTTTTTTTCAACATTTTTCCCTCCAGGTTTTCCTGAGACATTGTTTTCACAGATTTGTGTGTGTTGATTTTTTTTTTTTTTTTTTTTTTTGAGATTACGTTGCTCTGG
>CAAKHG010027192.1:35593-50692 GCA_901007715.1 Dactylopterus volitans | reverse complement strand
GGCACCCGGCCCCCCCCCCCCCCCCCCCCCCCCTCGGAACAATTACCGACGCCCGTCTTCCTCATGAAGCCTGCTAATAATGTCAGGGCACGCCACGGTGCGAGACATCTGTCGGCGGGAATCAGGCTCGTCTTGCGCGGCTCTCCAGACAACCGAGGTACACGTGCGTGTGCGCCCGCATGTAAATATGTGTTTTGTCAGTTGACGGGAGTAGACGCAGATGCGATCCGACCAACTGCGGCGGAGTGCCGCGGTGCTGCGAGCGGCGGCCTGGCCGAGGTCACGTGACGCCAGATTCTTCTTCTTCTGGCGTCTCGGTTTGTGGCTTCGCCGCTGAGCGCGATAAGATCAGCATTTAGTGGCGTAGCAAAGCTGATGTCTGCGTAATTAATGTGTTATTATAGGGCTCGTCGCGGGCAAAGATGTGGATGCAAACGTTAATGGCCCCAAATGCTGGCAATTTAGCTCGTTTTGTGCACCCCAATGCCGGGGGATTTTCAACATGTCACATCAAGAAAAAGCCCGGCACGAGGAACCAGCACACGCTCCCCATCCAGCAGGTTGTCCCGGCCAGCAGATAACAGCTACTTTATATCTGCTCTTGGAACAATGTTATCCGATTATTGTTTTACATGCTAAACATTTCAGAGGCCAAAATGGCCACGTTATTGCCCCAGCGTAAGCAAATCCTTAGCCTGATATTCCGGGTGAAAGGCGATTTAACTCGCTAATTCAGTCTGGTATTGAGTTCTTTAAGCTGTTTTTCCTGCGGGAGGAAGGCTCGAGTTCAGCCCAAACTTTCAGGCGATGCTCACTAGCCGAGGCGTCGCCGTGTAAGTCAGAGCAGACGATCTTCAGGATACACAACAAGGTCAGAATCTGATGTTTTCGCCCCGACGTGACACCGCGGGGGGGCATTTTTTCTCTTTTAACACTGACAACCGGCAGGTTGTGTCTCATTAATCCACAACAAAAATTCGGCGGGACTCGTCTAACACGGTGCCAGTTTGACGCAGCTGGCGCGTTTACCCACACAGCCAATTACCGGGACTCCGGAACTCCGGGCTCCAGGTGTAGCAGGTGTTAACTGGTTCGCGTGCTGTTGTGGCGTCGGACGCTCCTTCCTCAGCGCTCACGACGAGGACCTGCGGATATACGACCCGATCTTGATGTTGTACTCGAGCCGGCTCCGCGCCCCGTCATTTTTTCCCCTCTCTTTCTTCCAAGGCTTTCGCTATGTCGGGTTGGAGCCGTGCGTTTCCCCGGAACAACGCGCTTAATAACCAGATGTCATCATTCAAAACCGACTCCGATGGGCCTACCTGTGATAGTAAACAAATCCGACATGGCTCGTCTCCTCACTGCCAGGCTTTGATAACGCCGCCCGTGTGTGAGGCCTAATTACTTTCTCAGCTGCCCTCCGCAGCAAGGTTGCGCTTGCGTTGCCTCTGTCCAATTCGCACAATCAGATTCCCCCACAAAAGGGAGCTAATCTCATTCCTTCACAAACCATTATCTTGATCGGACCGGCTTTTTATGCAATTTGCAACGCTGTCCGCATGAGAGAATGAGGATTTCTTTTTTGCCGAAGCGAAGACGCTCGTCAGCGTCCCACCGAGAAGTTTCAAACTGTCAGCCCGCATCCACCGGCTCCGAATTGGAGCTAAATTGAAGAGGCGTCCGGCTGGAGGAAGGCCAAGACAAGCAAGCTCGAGCGTGGCTGCAGCGGCAGATGTCGATGAAAGTTTTTAATGGTGGTGAATTAATTCGCGCAGGGTGTAATTTGTCCTGTGGATGTGGGAGGGGTGCTAAGCCTGAACTTTTTTTTCAGGGTCACAGGAGTCGTTATGCGAATAGACATCTGCTCAGGCCGCCTGCGTACAAGCAGAAATTGACAGATCTGCTCACATACGGAGATAATGATTAATTGCGGCCCTCCGATATGAGGCTCGCCGGGGAAAAAATATCACACGCGCACACGCATAGTTTTGGCCCAGTCTGCAAAGGAAAAAGTTCTCTGGCCTTCAATGGGAAAAAAATAACTATAACCCGGTATAGAAAGTGGGAAAGGACACATGCCTAAACATGCACATGCTCCGTCTGCTTTTACCGCCCATCTCAGCTAGACCAACAGAGCGATGTGTTAGATTTAAGGGGGGGTTCAAACACTGGCAACTTCCCTTGCTTCCCTTCCCTCTCGTTCGACGAGTGCATCGGCAAACATTAATAAGCTCGAAAATCGGGCGGGAGTCCATTTGTTGTCTTTCTATTTGTCTATCTGTCACATTAGAGCTGTTGCGAGTCAATGGGAAGCGTGGAGGCAGTTAGCCGCTCGATATATTTCGAATCTGATGAGCAAAGTAAGCAGGTTTAAGTGCTGCCCTCCCTGTAAGTGGAATTACAACAGCTTGCAGAGTTACATCCTTTACATCCACGCTCGTGGGGAAGATGATGTTGGCATTTGTCATACTTCCCCACAGAGCTCCAGCCGAGGAAATAGCCTCTGGTGGACTGAACGCCGTCATGTTTGAGATGCGGGCAGCGATGTACTGCTGAGATGTGGAACCAGGCGGTTGTTGGCCGATGTATTTATAGACCTGTCAGTCAATTTGAGAGCTCAATCCTGGTTTGAGACTGTACTTTGAAAAAGAATAAGAAATAAAAGACGTTGTTTTATTGCTTGGTTATTTATTTCATTCGTTTATTTTTTTAAGTCCCATGACTTCGGACTAACAACGCTTCCCGAAAAGACCGGCCGTTCGGGCACGCCCGCAGTTTACTTTACAACCCTCCACTCATACTGGTTTTCAAATTAGAGGAGTAGATGTTGGCAGCCAGGCCGGGTCCGACGCTGGAACTGCTCTGCATTCGAAGACTTAAGGTGAAGTCTGATGTTTACAACCCCACTATTGCAATTTAAGACCAATAAATGGCTGTTGGCTACGGGGTAATGACCGTAGCCGCCGCCTGCCTCCATCATATTTAAGAGTGTGGAGACAGCCGGGTGCTTTGGGGGGGGCCTTCCAAAGAGAAGTTATTGTAGTTCTCGATAACGTTGCAGCTTAAGTGCGATTTCCTGAGGCACCACACCGTCACCCGGTTTACCTGCTTGGAGAACTGAAGCTAAAATGAGCAAAGATCCGAATGGAGAGCACAGGGATGTCTGCCGATAGCACTCATTCATGTTCTGAGTGAATACTATCTTGGAGGGATACAGAGAAGCCCTTGCTGGATTTATTTTGATGGAGGAAAACTGTTTATTCTGGAGGGATATGCGGTTATTATTCTTTTGTTTTGCTCCTAACAACCAAAGTCAAGATTATATCTGTACTATACTACCACCTACTGGTCCTGGCCCTACATTTATGAACCTAACAAAAAAGGGGTAAGGGTTACAGAGAAGTCAAGCGCTGGGGTTACAGTGTTTATATATATATATATATATATATATATATATATATATATATATATAATATAAAGCTTCAGTCGCCTTTAATATACATGCAGCATTTGGGGATCAGTCTTTTATTCTGAAGGATCTTATTTGCGAGCATGAAGACAGAAATACCTGAGTATGAAATGAATGTTCAAATATATAAAGGTGTTTTAAGCTTTCATACAGTAATTGGTTTTGTTAGGTAGTTTGATTTTCTAACTTTAGTAACCCCTGGGAATAAAGTTATTACCCTCATACGCTGGAGTTAGCCAGAGAAGTATACCCACCAAATGCGGGGAGGATATACTGTACCTCAAACTTGATATTTGTAAAAATTTCATTGTTTTTTGCTTTGTTTTTTTTTAATGGAAAATTATATGCTCACTTTCTTTTTCAGACCTGCGGCACATTTCAAAAAAAAATCTTCTAGCAAAACTCAGTTTTTGGCAACAGAGGAGTGCGTTTTCCCATTCTTCCTTGATGAATCGGAGGCCTTTATTGATCCCCAAGGGGGAAATGGAGCGTGGCTCACTCAAATCTACTTTGCCGCCACTTGAATGTGCATGACATTTAGATGTACTTATGGTCACCGCGGCAGTAAAAAGGCTCCTCTCGCTGGACGCAGAACAAAGACCTCAGCTTCCACGCTTCAACTAGCTGAACAGACGTGATTGAGGTTTCAGAGCTCCGCTTTTTCTCTAGAGGTCATTGCGGTTCAATTTTGAGCTCAGAACTTTTTAAAATGTAAAAATAAAAGGGAAAATTGGATTCGCTTTTTTTTTCTTCTTTTTTTTGCTTCATCACATGTCAAAGAGGACTCTAGAAGTCATTCCCTGCAATTTATTTCTTTTGATTTAGTTCCACAACTACTTGTTCCCTGTTCCTCCAATAAGCCGGCGTTCCTCCCACAGGGGAGCTCGTTGTTTCCGCGACGCTTCGCGCTGCTTCTCGGCTTTGTGTCTGTGAACCAACACTGCCATCCGCTGCCGGTGACGGGTGCGTACACGGCCGGCGATCACCCATCCGACGGGGACGCTGCTCCCCGTGAAGGATTTGACACGCTCAAGGTCACCCGAGGCCGTCTGCGGCTTCCGGGGAAATTTAGGCGTTCAAAGGCCACAGTAAAATCTGGGAAAGGCAGTTGACAGTCACGGCAGAGCCAACCACACCATCCACACACACACACACACAGTCGCCTGCCCCTAATGCCGCAAGCTATATGCATAATGGATGGGCACTCTGCTACTTTAACACTTACTCAAAGCCATCCAAAGAACAAGTGAGAGGCTCGTCGGCAGCGGCAGGCCACCGCGATACAGATTCAGGGAACTTTGTTGTGCTTTATTCTGCTGACTGATGTTGTGCTGCGCTGATAGCATGAAACAGTCGTTTAGCGGGGTGGGGGGTGGGGGGGGGGTTATCAGATTAATCCATGACGATTTATCTTCTGACAAACGACTGAGCCCCGACGGCTCAGCTTGGCTGAGTCGGCGGGTCGTCAGCGATTTGTGCCATCGCCAACCTGTTGGGGAAAGTCGTTTGAGATTGATCCAGCAATATTAGCCGAGCTCGGTGGCTTGATCTTGTAGAACGTGTTCACAGAACTCGTCGCCTTGAAACCAAATTAGCTCCGGAAGACAGAGAAGCGGTTCCGGGGAGGCTTTCATCATCAGCTGCTGGATTGTTCGTGGGCCCCGTCAAGAAGATTCATTTGTAAGAAATCCTGCTTCACATGTCATCTTTATCTCATTGTAAAAATGAGAGGAGCGTTTTTTTTTTTCCCCCCCAATACATTTATTGTTTCACCTAATTGGCAGGGTGCACACCTTGGGAGGTGAAGGCGCTATTGTGGAACCATGGAACATTTAAGCACTTCGCCTGCCGTGGGTGAAAGAACGCAATGGGTCCACACCATCATAACAAAGCGGCGTAATCAGTGATTATTGTTAATATTGCAATGTTGCAATCAAGACATTATTGTGCATCGTGCACATTAGAAGGTAATGAATTAAAAAAAAAAATGCAATACTGATCTTGAGAATATTGCTGCAGTGAAGAAAACAATCTGGAGTAAGTGGTCGTTTATTTTGCAGGGCCGATAATAAAGTGAGGACAAAGAAATTCCCCACCAGGTGCTGGTTGATAATTACTCATCAGCCTGTTTGATGTTGAGTGAAAGAAGTGGAATAACTTTTTCCTTAAAGTTTTCTTTTGCACTCTGTAAAAGAAAGAGGAACTGCAGCCATGTTCAATTATGCAGATGGTTTTCCATGGTCATGTACAGCAAAGTAAATTTGTGGATCCAATATCACCTCTTACTGGCGATAACTATAAAGCGAGCGGTAATTGTTGACCAGAGAAATGTCAGAGAAAGTTGGGCTCCTGCACAAAATGTGGTACTCTCATATATCAATGTGTATAGATAGTGTAAATAAATTTGCCCATAGTGATTTAGAGGAGCCAAACCTGCAATGTTCACTGCTTCAGTAGCGCTGAGGCAGAGCATTTCTCCAAAATGGACAGTTTGCAATGCGTTTTAAACAAAAACAAGTAAAAGTTATTGGAACCGTCTCACGAGACATCTACCTCACTGTTGCCGGGGCAACATTTTCCTGCTCTCCCGTTAACGAAATGTCAAACTCCAGCACGGCTGGGGCAAACGCCGCATCAGAAGGCTTTAAATTCAGTGACAAGCGGAATCTTCTGCCTTACAAATGACGCGTCGACGTCTCCACAGGACGCTTTGTTCCAGAGGATGTTTTTGCCGACAGTTATTCACATTTTCACGTTTATTTTTTGCAGACGTCGTGCTGCCGTCTACACAAAGCCTAAACTTATGCATATGTGGGTTTGTTTGTTTTTTTCTTGGCATTTTGACAGTCCTGAAATATTCACTCTGCGTTGGTGTGTGCGGCACGCCGGCGCCTCCCTGTGCCCGAAGCACATACTTGCAGGTGAGCTGCAGGTTTCAGAGCACAATGAGGATACTCCTTAATGTATCTGTATCCTGGGCCGTTTTGCAGTGAGTTTCAAGGGGTTTGAGGTCTGAACTGCATCTGAGGTCTGAACTGCATCTGCAGTCACTCACACACACCACACACACACACACACCATGTCATCATTATATATGAAGTGATTCCTCCCGGTGCTCCCAAAGTCCAGTCTTTGCTGGTCATGTGGCGAATTGGACACTGAACATCTGCATTCTCGCACGTCCATCACTCGCACGACAGATAACCACCGTCATCGATTTGGAGGTTCGTCTTCATCCACGTGGTGAATGAAGCCAAGATTTGGTCTTTTTCTTTTCTTTTTTTTTGGGAGGATCCATCAACTCCGGAGGGAAATGTCTGGCTCTGTCTCTGCTTCATGCTCCACTCGGCTCACCAGCTAGTCATGACAAGCGCTGAGCAGTTTCTGTACAGTGAGAGCTTAGATGTTTGGGGTTTTTTTTCCTCTCCGCCTGCTGCAGTTGATACAGAATTAGGAAAGTGACGCAAATGAACCCAAACCAAACCGGAGCACCTGTGAGCATGGTGGCTTCTCCATCGCTTTGTGGCTGTGAATTTGCTTTACATGTTCTCACAAGAGCACAAACGCATTCAGGGGGTCTCTCCAAATGTCACCCGGTCCAAACGAGGAGAACCTCGCGTGAAAAAATAAATTGTTGACTCAGTGAATAAAATTATGCTTTACAAAACACAGTGACTGACTGAAATGGTGTGTGTTTGTCAAACTAGTGCAACTAAACGAGCAGACAAAATGTCTTTGGTCCATGTCAGCTTATTTTCATATTGGCGTCTAATATCTCAGGAAGATATGAAATCTGAACTGACCAGATTCTCACTGGGCTCGATTTCAAGCTTAAAGAATAGAAATGCATCTTGTCAGCAGTTGACGCCAAAGAAATATTTCCACTTCTAGAAAAGAAAAAAAACCCATTGGTGATCAGTTTTTTTTCAAAAAAAGAAGTAGAGGGGAAGAAAAAAAAAACATGACACTGTTCCATTTTTTGTTTTTAATCATGAATCCTTTAATTATTTTCTGAAACAAAATATACTTAGTGTGCAGTGAATAAATAGCATAAATAAATATAGTTTCTCAGAAATACACATTTTTCTGGATTTTATTTTCAGGACATATACTTGAAAGGAGCGGAATATAGCCTGGCGTCACGGTCGGACATACAAACGAAAGGTCTGGCTGGATTAAAAACGACACTGAGGAAAGAAAAAGTAAAACTATTGCGGCTACGAGAAGAGAGAGAGAGAGAGAGAGAGAGAACGAGAGAAAAGAAAAAGCACAATCACGCTTTCACAGAAAATATACGGTGCGGCCCTTTTAAAACTTCGCCTCGGCCCTCGGGGATGGCTGTCAGTACATTGTGCTCCGTTTCAAGATGTACGGCCTCCGCGACTTGCTGGTGTGCGGCGCTTGCCTCTTCAGGATGTAGGGCGATTTTCGCTTCAGTGGAGTGTCGCTGTTCTCCTCTAAATATTCTAGAGGCTCGTGCAGTAGCTGTCGAGAGCAGAGGGACACGGCGGCGGCGTCAGCGGCGGGCGAAACGCGCTCCGAGGCGACGGCGGCGAGGCTGCCGCGGCGCGTTCACGCGAGACAAAATGAGCGCTTAATGTGCAGCCGCCGCGCCGGGATAGAGCGGTTGCTTAAGGAGGTGATAGTGAAAGGAAAATTACAGATAGGACGAGGATGGTGAGGAGCGGGGGGGCAGAGGCATGGATGAGGGATTTAATGAGGTTGGTTTACTGCAAAGATGATGGATGAGAAGCTGCGTGTGTGTGTGTGTGTGTGTGTGTTGGTGCTCAGATAAAGAGCCTCTGCTGGCGTGTGTTCATACGTGCTGGTATTTTTTTTTTTTCTCCCCAAGGACACGCTGTCATTTACCGCCACAGCCAGTGAGCTGTTCACTTAGTAATAACCTTAGAAAGTTACAATCTCAAAAGATTTTCATTCAAATAAATGTCCACCGAGTGAAGGCTGTCGCCGAGGGAGGCAACAAAAAGGGGGGCTCTTGCACTTTCAGGACAGACTGGAGGAGCTGCGTGACGTCAACGCCTGTCACAAAACGCTGAGTGGGCGCGGCTCAGGACATACGGCTGCATTTTAATTGGAGGACTTATTGAGCGTTCAATCCTTGTCTTCTTTTTTTTTTTTTATAACACATCTTGAAGTCAGACCGTGTTATTAGCTCATGAGACCCTGCTGCGTCTGACATTATCCAAGAAGTTTTTTTTAGTAACAGCACGCAAATGTTAATGACATTTCCTGTCACCTGACACCCTCGAGCAGACCTCTATTGTGAGGAGCAGACTTCTATTGTTGTTTCACCATCTACGTTTTACAAATAGCAGCCTGCTCAATCCAAATTCACCAATCGAATAAAAAAAAAAAAAGTGTATGATTTGGCAACGGTAAGTTTTGGAAACCAAGCACACTTGGTTAGTGGGAGGGACCCTTGCTGATTAGTTTCATTTAGTAATTGTTGAAGTGCATTTTAAAACTTAAATTAATAATCATTTTGGTTCAAGCAGCTGTGTTCCTGCATTTACCTTTTTCGCAAACTGTCGCCACGCTTCCATGACCGCATTTGTCATAATTACTATGGCCACTAGAGGGCGTCTGTCCTCTAAAAAAAAAAAAAAAGCTCAGAGAATAAATGAAATGGCTTGGGATATTGCTGTGCCATCCAAGACCTGGCTGCCCTCCACTGATCTGATCAAAACAGTTTTCAAAATACAACAAAACAACAATTCAAACAGCTGAGCAGAGGTTTTGTGGATTGACTGTATTTGCCTGCTTGACTGAAGAAGCTTGATTGTTCCTATTTGACAGTTTACAGGAATAAAAAGGTCGCACAGCCACGCAACCTGTTAACCCCCAAAGACAACGACACCAGGAACCTGTTTTTCTACGGCGATACTCAAATGATTTGTCTGATCAGTGTGTGTGCGTGCGTGTGTGTGCGTCTCTCACCCTTTCCTCACGGCTCTGCAGTGCTTGGCAGATGTGTCGCAGGCTGTTCAGCTCCTCCAACATCTGGATGCTCTCCTCCCTCAGCTCGCCGGCCTCCTCCTCCTCCTCCTCGCTCCTCCCCTCCTGCCGCAGGCCGCTCACCATCCTGCACAGGTTAGCCAGCGACACGCGCCAGTAGGGGGCACTCTGCTTATTCTGCTTTATCTGCAAGGCGAGAGCGGGGGAGAATTGCGGGGAGGGGGAACTGGTTACCAATTAGGTCTGAAATTGAATTCAGGAAGTAACCTGGTTTCCCTAAATTCAATAAATGGCAATAAAATAAATCCTTATTGTGAGGAGATGATTTGTTTTTTTTTATGAATGTCTGTATGTGAAGTGATACTCTAATTTTCTGTTGTAAGTCGTTTAGCGACCAGATGCTTAAACTGGTGGTTTTTTGGTTGTTTTTTTTAATTCCAGTTGTACTTTATCATTATGTTCTATTTCGCCTGGGACTGATTGTGATTGTCGTCACATCATAGTATGAATGTGTTACTATGAATGGGTCAATGAGGCAATAGTTAAGCAATATTAAGGACTTTGTTAATGTGGGGAATGAGCGGGGGGGGGGTTGATAGCTTCAATCACGCTGTGTTGTCATGCCCCCTCATTTCTTGTTTCTCAGCTCCCCATATCCAAATGTCATCATTCATTAAATCACAAGAATAAAAGGGCTTTACTGAGGATTTTCACTTATTAAAAAGATTTCTTTGTGTTTGGGATTTTGCATTTGTCCATATCGGAGGTCTTTCAATTGACGATGCTGGGTAATGAAAACAAAGTCCCCTATGCAACTTTGAGATTTGTGATGCTGGGCTATATTAATAAAAAAAAGCTGATGTTCATACAGCAGAGGTAAGATAAATGTGCTGTACTTTAAACATCATTAGCGACCTGACTTCCAGACTGATATTCCAGCCTCATCTAACCTCATCGAGCTGCAGGTGTTGTTTTTATGAGCGAGTCTGAGTGCTTTAAATTGGCAGAGGGCCCTCGCATCTGCCTTGGGGGACCCCCGGCTTCACTGGCTGGCGATCAGGCACACGGTGCTGCAGAGGTCCATGAGTGTCATTTAAGATGATGGAGAGATTCGGAGGGCGAGGGGAAAGGGTCGCCTCCGAGTTGCCGTAAATGGCCGCGAGCGCTCCAGCACTCACTTTCCTCGCATGGTTTATGAGCTGCGAGCTGGACTCATCGCTCACCGATGGCTGCTAATACACAAGTCATGTTTCTTCTGTTTGCCATGCGATAAAAGGCTGCACAGATGTCAAAGCCATGAGGCACAAAAGCTGCTGGAGATATTTAGAAACTGTTGGTGTAATAGAAGATTACAGCTTTTTTTTTTTCCCCAGTTTGCTTTAAATTGACTGAGTGACTGAGTCTCGTGAGGCTTTAAACGGCTCTGAAAAGGTCACGTGCAGGATTGTTGCTCGTCGCTTCTTCCCGGTTACGACAAATCCGCCTTGTTGCTCCTTTTCGGAAACATTCTATGCAATAATTTCATAAATTCAGTGAAGCATGACAAGATACATGAAACCGCTGGCAAGCGCAATTTACGTTCTGCCAAGGCGAGAAATGAATGGCTGGAGACGCCAAAAGACAGTCAGGCAAACGGATGGAGTCTAGCTGCAGAACAACGTAATTATGTTCGGTGTCTCAAATAAGATAAACATAAATAAATAAAGGATGGGTGTCAATTGATTTTCAGTCGTCATTTACACTGCTCGAGTATCTCCTCCAGTGCCGCGCTTACCAGCGTCTTAAAAAACACTCCATCAGTCATCTGGCATGTTATTATTACAATCATCACTGCCGAGCAACCTCCGGGTATCCGCAGCAATGAATCACATGGCCAATTTGTCACTGCCACGTCTTTGCACGTGCGCCAGGGGCATTTATCAGAGAGGAGAAGAAGAAGAAGAAGAAGAAGAGGAAGATGTGCCATTATGACGCCGCCAGGTCCATCTGAATCCTATTAGAGTCGACCGGCCGTCGCGCCGTGCCTCCACTTCCACTTCCACCGACTTCATCCCTCAGCTCTATCTGGCCCCGGGTGCACGCCGCCGCGTAAACGTGATAAAGAATCTAAATGAGGGTGCCCTTATCTCAAATGACATCGGCGGCAACCGCGGCCTTTTGAAATGTAACTGGACTATTTCTTAATCCAAAGTGTGAAGGCACCCAAATGAGTCACCAGCTGAGTGTGTGTTTCATATGATGGTGGGGGGTCTCTATCTGGCGGGTTGGATTTCTGTGGGCTCACGCGGTCCCTGATGTCACGAGGGCACCACCGTTACCTTAGAGGTGAAGAGACTGCTGAGGAGCTCCTCTTCTAGCGCTCGCTGCTCCTGGTCCACATCTGTCAGGGAGCGGAGGAACAGGGTTAAAAACCTGCAGCCAAATCTAACCTGAAGTGGCACCAATCCCGAGTGCTCGCTGGAGGAGAAACGCTGGTTAGACGTTGAAGGTCTGAATGCTCTTTAAACGATCTGGCTCGTGTTTCACCTGACATTTGTGAGCTGTAGTTAGGAGAATTTTAACATGGAAACAAGCTAAACTGAGTAAACCCTCTTTTTTTTTTCCTGGAGCGGCAACCATTCCTCTGAATGCAGGAACCAAACTGAGATAGATCCTCATTTTTCTGTTGCAGGGGGGATTCTCAATGGACCCAAAGCAATAGAAGCCTTTTCAGTAAAGGCTGTTACATCATATCACTTAATACAAAAGGGAAATTCCTACAAAAAGAAACATTGTCATTTGATGAGTTCAGTTTTTAATGACCATAAACATTCCAACAATTTTAACACCAATTTCAACTAACTGCAGATTATGTGCTCTTGGACCTGCCTGTAAGAATTTCTTAGACGCTTCAAAATTGCGCATTTCAAGAGTGAGAAAATCATGACCGGATGGCCTCACCTGTTGCATGTGAGCAACTTTTGAGCATCAAATTGCCAGATTTTTCTCTTTTTTTTTTTTAACTTCACGCAAAACCTAATATAAGCACCTTCTCCCCCGATTCCGTGACTCCCAGTGACGCATACGCGTCAAACCTGCGTGCGCGGAAAACAAAAGCATCCGCTTACCTGTACAAAGTCCGCCGCATGTGAAGCACAGCAGGAGCATGCATGCGACCTGTGCCTGCATCTTGATGAGGAGAAACAAAAATAAAGACGACAACGAAAGGGGGTTCCAACGCCGAAGAATTCACTCGAGGAGAATTCTAGTCCATAAGGTTAAGGGTCAGACGCAGAGGGCTAAACAGGCTTGAGGGAATGTGAACTGATGCTGCTGCCTCCTTTTCTTCTTCTTCTTCTTCTTCTTCTTCCTTCTGCTCGTCTCCTCTCTTCCAGCTCGATAAAGCTTCCTCTTCCTTGCAGTTTTGCGGTTGGATCTGAAGTGAAGTGGGCTCCATTCCCTCAGTATATAAGAGCAAATGGAGACGTGATGTCAGAGGATGGCCCCCCGCCTCCCCCCCTCCACACGCGCACCAACCCCTTCTCTCCACACCCACACCCCCCCCCTCTCTCTCCATCATCTACCTAGCCACCCATCCCACTCTCCTCATGTGGTCTCTCCCATCCTTTCACTGTGTCATCAGACGTCACTCTGGGTAGAAAGGGTTTTGCGTCAAGGTTCGGGGGAGATGCGGTTATTTCACATCATGAGCACACACAAAAACACGCAGCCGGGGGGTTTCGCCGCCGCGCTCGGCTCGCAGACGCGGGTGGATGCAGGGCTGAGGCGGCGGGGGGTGGGGGGGGCGCAAGGATGCACGAATCGGCGGACTCCATCTTCGCGCCGCTGCTTGGAGAAGCAGTGCTCCCCCATGGTTTTTTTGTTTGTTTGTTTTTTTAAATCCTCTTGATTTTCAGATCCACATGTGGTCGGCTCGATTCAAATGAATGCGCCGATAAATGGAATTGACGGAAATTAAGTGCTTGGTTATTTCTTATTAGGCTTTATCAGCAGCAAACCCTCCACTATGACCCATCCACTATAAGGCTTAAAGTCGATTAGATCAAAACTTATTTATCACAGACCAAAAAAAAACTGCTCTGCCATTTGAAGCTGCAAAGTCTCCTGTCAGTACATTGTGAAATTGCCCCTAAATCCATCACTCACAACTCACTGCGGGGACCAATTAGTACACAGTGATAAATATCCCATATGGGGCAATTTATATATTAGGAGAGAGAGAAAAAAAAGTGCTCTGCAATGATTTTTCAATCATGACAAACAGCCGGAGCGGGAATCGAGCAGGCTCCCTCCATGTCTCAGTGTCACGTTTGCCCGTTAACACACCCCAAGAGCTTAATTTCCTCCCTGCGTGGCTCCGATTGCAACTGGCTGCGACTCCGAGGGAAGCAAACGAGCGCAGTTTGAGCGCGTCTAAGCGCACCTCCATCACAATCAACAAAACCTGATGTGTGTGTGTGTGTGTGTATATATATATATATATATACACACACACAAGAGTAATATATCCTCATAAATATAACTTTACTGCGTGTGTGTTTGTTGCAGTTTCGCGGGAGGCTTCCTGCAGGTGCAAGGGGGCAGAGTTTCTCCCCCCAAAAAAAAGAAAGAAAAAAAAAAAACGCGCACAAACACCTCCCTCCCGCCGCTCGGATGGGGCGGACATGCGGAGTTTCAGTCGGGACGCAGCTCAACTTTTCCAGAATCCCCTCCACACACACGTACACACACACACACGCGCGCGCGTACACACCACAGCGTCCGACGCGTCCTGCCATGCGGGGACTGTAGCGCATTTTGTTTTTGTTTTTTTTCCTTTCTTTTTTTCGGATTTGTCTTCTTTTTTTTGCGCGCTCCTGAGCCATGGCTCCGTTCGGGAAGAACTTCCTGAAAGCTCGACTGAAGAACAGGTAATTTTTGATGAGTGCGGGACCGGACGGGGCGACGGCGGCGGCGGGGGTCGCGGTTCCCCCTCGCGGGGTGGAGAGCGAGCGATCCGCGCTCCGGCCGGGGACCGTGAACGCATCTCTGACCGGCCCGCGCCGTGACTACTAATGCGCTCCAAATGACTAACGCAGACCCACTCGCTCACCAACAAACCCGCAACCCTCCGAATGTAAATCATAGCCAAACGATGACATGTTGATACCTTCGTGCGTAAATATACAGGGGCGAAAAAACGCGCAGCCCATTACCACAATAAAACAAAACAAAACAATAAAATCCAACCCCCCCGCGAGTGTGCTAAGAAACGTGGGCGATTTCGATTTTGCTTTTAAGGTTTGCTAACAATCTGAAGTTTGGAACCTTTTTTCTTTGACGGCGCTTCATGTTGCGTCATGGACTGACGCGCTGCGAGAGCCGAGCGCGCAAACTGGGGCGCTGCAAACTTTTTGAACCCGCGCACACATTTGGAGCAAAGGCGTCCTCGAATAGTGGCTCCGTCAGAGCGACTGCCCTGTAATTACTCCAGAGGTGCCTCTGAGACACGGGAGTCAAAGAATATATATATATATATATTTATTTATATTTTAACTCGGGGTTGAGAGGGATCCTGTCATCAGCACTTGTATAATTTGCTGCACCAATTTCATTAAGTGGCCTTTTGATGTAGCTCGGCTGCAGCTGGGATCCAGCCACATGCTTCTGGTGGG